>APFE031346514.1:42503-52769 GCA_000404065.3 Pinus taeda
TAGAGGCTGGTATAATTCAACCTAGTCAAAGTTCTTTCTCTACTCCAATAGTATTGGTGCACAAGAAGGATGGATCATGGTGCATGTGGCCAGATTATAGAGAGCTCAACAAGCGCACTATTAAAGATAAGTTTCCCATTCCTGTCATTGATGAATTATTGGATTAATTACGTTGATCAATTTACTTCACCAAGTTGGATCTTTGTTCAGGATATCATCAAATCAGAATGAAGACTGAAGACATTTCGAAAATAGCATTTAGAACTCATGAGGGTCATTATGAATTTTTGGTCATGCCTTTTGGCCTTACCAATACACCTTATACATTTCAAGGTTTGATGAATTCCATTTTCAAACCCTTCCTTAGAAAATTTGTGTTAGTATTTTTTGATGATATACTAATCTATAGAAAGTCTTGAAAGGATCATGTTGAACATTTTGATAGGGTGCTCAAACTATTGGAGGAGAAACAATTATATGCAAAAAGCTCCAAATGTTTCTTTAGAGCACAAGAGGTGGAATATCTAGGTCATATTGTATCTCATGAAGGTGTTAAGGTAGACCTTAGCAAAATTAAAGCCATTAAGGAATGGAAAATCCCCACATCCATAGAGCATCTGCAAGTATTTCTTGGGTTGGAAGGGTATTATTGCAATTTTGTTAAGAATTATGGGAGAATAGTAGCACCTCTAACAACATTATTGAAAAAAAATGCATTTTCATGGACTCTAGAAGCAACAAAGGCCTTCGAAGATCTTAAAGAGGCAATGTTCCAACCACCGGCCTTAGCTACGTCGAACTTCACAAAAACCTTTATTGTGGAATGTGATGCTTCAGGTAATGGAATTGGCGTTGTTTTAATGCAATATGAAAGACCCATTGCTTTCAAAAGTCATCCAATCAAGGGAAAGTATTTACACAAAGCTATTTATGAGAAGGAAATGTTGGCAATACTACATGCACTTAAGAAATGGCAACCCTACCTAATGGGAAGACACTTCAAGGTAAAAACAGATGATGATAGTATTAAATACTTTTTAGAACAAAGATTATCCTCTAAAGAGCAAAAAAAATGGGTCACAAATATTTTGGGTTATGACTTTGAAATCATCTACAAAAAAGGGAAGAAAAATGTTGTGGCGGATGCACTCTCAAGAAAGGATGAGGATGTGGAAGCATTGTTGTGCGCAATTTCTATTATCCAACTAGATTAGATAAATGAAGCAAGGGAGGAATGGAAGAATAACGAAGAAGTGTGGGCACTCATTCCAAAGTTACAAAAAGATCCTAGTACTACTGATACATTTATCTAGAAAAATGATTCGTTATGGTACAAAGATCACTTATACCTATGTAAGAATTCCCAACTCAAACAAAATATTCTTATGGAATTGCACACTTCTCCCTTAGGAGGGAACTTAGGATTTTTAAAAACTTACCACAGGGTTATGAAGGAATTTTTTTTGGATGGCCTTAAATCGGATATTCAAAATTTTGTGTCGGAATGTTTGGTTTTCCAACAAAATAAAGTTGAAACAATTAAGAACTTAGGTCTATTACAACCTTTATCCATTCCAAGCCAACGTTGGGAGGAGGTTTCAATGGATTTTATCATAGGTTTACCCAAGTTCGAAGGAAAGAATGTCATCATGGTGGTAGTTGATAGACTTACTAAGTATGCACACTTTTGTGCATTATCACATCCATTTAAAGCCAGTACAGTTTCTACTGCATTTGTGGAAACAATTCAAAAGCTACATAGAAAGCCAAAGATTATTGTAAGTGACAAAGATCACATTTTCACTGGAATTTTTTGGACAGAATTATTTTCTTGTCTCGGTACTAAGTTAGCTCATAGCTCATCTTATCATCCTCAATTTGATGGGAAAACTGAGATAGTAAACAAATGTTTGGAAGGATAACTTTGTTGCTTTGTATCTGATAAACAGACACAATGGGTCAAATGGTTGCCCCTGGCTGAATGCTGGTTTAACACTTCCTTCCATACTGCAGCAAAACTGACCCCATTTATGGCACTTTATGGATATCATCCACCATCCATCACATCATATTTAAGAGAAAATTGTAAGGTTAAAGTAGTGGAACATCACATCGAGCATCAACAACAATTTCTTAAACTCTTAAAGGATAACCTCACATTGGCGCAGAATAGAATGAAAAAATAGGCAGATCAACATCGCATCGAAAGAATTTTTGTAGGTGACTAGGTATTCCTAAGGCTACAACCATATAAACAAATGTCCCTCAATCAAGCTAAGAAGGATAATAAATTGTCACCAAAGTATTATGGTCTGTACAAGGTGTTACAAAAGATTGGTACTATGGCATACAAATTGGAGCTTCCTGCAGCTCCCCGAGTGCACCTAATTTTCCATGTTTCATGTTTAAAGAAGGTTATAGGTGACAAGCTCCTGTTATATAGAAAAATGACCCCCTCATCAGCTCAAAGGGAAAATACATGACAGCTGAAGCAAATACCAAGATCACAAGCCTTGTTTCCACACTAATGCTGGCTAAACACTGACAACCTGCTTTATAAAGCTTCTTTGTAAGCTAAAGGGAGCATTAGTGACCCTACTAACTCTAGTTCTTAGTTCGGGAATAACATTAGTGGATCCTAATGAAGTTCTAAAGATCAAAGGAGCGAATTGACTCATAAATATCTAGATATTTGCTCCTAAATCTACTCAAAAAAGCAAGGAAACATCTCAAGTTCGACCTATTTGTGGGATTTCTAATCCTAATGAAGGAGGAAAATGGGAAAGAGATCAACAACATGCCAACATCATTTCTTTTACCTTAAGGAACTCATGGAGGAACTTGACAACCCTAACTCAAATTCTACATAAGAAAAGCTAGGGCTATGGTGAAAGAGGTCAGATCATTTGAAAGGATAGCTTACTTGATTGTTGAGCATAGTCTCAAATCTAAGCATAAGAGGTTGGTAAGAAGGGAGAGAGAGAGAGAAGCTAGAGGGGTAAGGGAAGGCTGATGCAACAGATGGTTGTAATCACTCTTCTGACATTAATATAGAACTGCAATTGTACAATCTACTCCATGGTGTTGGTACTATCATTCATTTACTTGTTTGTCTAATACCTTTTAGCATGAGTAGCTTAGTTATGTGTAACTAGATGTCTTTTATGTATTCATGTATTAGTTATCAAGGTTTTATGCTTTGATTATGCTTGTCTCTTCTATGTGCAGGACTTGATCTGGAGCTAGCTCAGGGGGACTTCCACCTAGCTGCATTATGATCTCTAGCAAATCTACAAGGAGGCTTGAGGTAATCAATCTGTCTTGCTTTGATAGTTAGTTATTGTTTATGGACATGCATGTAACTTTGTGACAGCTGCAGATAATCTTACAGTCTACCAAAGGTCTCGGGAAGACCTTTGAGGGTACTTCAATTCTCCATACACCGTGCATTTTATCCTATAGCAGAATTGGTGACTCCACTGGGGACTATACATTTGGTTCCCGATTCACCCAGACAATTCTCAGTTTCCTCCTCCTTCTAGACCTCCCCATACTTCTGCATTCCTTTTCTAGCCCATCAAGACCAAGTTGCATTCTTCCCCCACATATTCAACCTTAGATCTGATCCTAAAGCCCCTGTTTTGAACTCTTTTCCCACACTAACGTCGGTTAGCAAAGTAAACAAAGTTTTATAAAGCTCTGTGTCTGCACAAATAGTGCATTAATGGACCTAGTAACTCTCTGTAGCCACTGCTGCAGAGCGTTAGTCCCCTAAATTTTGACATGCAGTTGTGTTTGTAAACTCAAAGGGATGGGAAACTTGCTCATGGAATGAAAGACGATCTACAGTTGGATTTTGTTAGCAAGATCTGTGTCTTGAAAGATTTTTTTTTTTTAGGAAATAAGTTTTTTTTTCTTTCTTAAAACATTTTTTATAAAAGAAAAATCAACATTTTTTATTCATTCTTCTGCTTATCTGGTTAAAATCTGCTTTATTTTGGTTTCAAATAGTTGTTAGAAAGCATTGGAAAGATTTATGTTGGTTATGATGTGCATTAATGACTAGGATGCATGGAATAAATATGAATATGTGAAAGACTCTCACCTGTAAAATACAGCTTGTTTCATTGAATTGAATATTTTTTATGCATTTTCTTTTGCATGATTTTGAGTTAGAGTCCCACCACATTTCATACGTCAACTCCCCTACCAAAGACACTAAAAAAGTACACCCTAAAATCAATGAGTAACTCTTTATTGAGCAAACAAACATTAGTTTAGGCTAGGATCTTGGGAAAGGTAGTGTGAGTAAACTGCCCAAGATCAGAAACCAAAATTAGTGTCATTAAAAGAGATACAATTCCTTCTGCACTCATACTACCGGGACCACTCAAGTAAAAGCAAAGCTATATATGAGACAACATTGGACTATAAGTGAAGGTAGCCCGCCTTCTCTTACAACTCCTTTGGGTATTCTGTGTATTAGGGATCCCTTCAGGGATTTTGGAGCTGAGTTGGGGACTTAGGTATCCTACCCACACAACGTACTATCTGCGACTATGTCCCCCTTAGTGGTGTCTATCATCTGAGGTATCCTTAGTGGCCAAACTTTTAGGGACTTACACAAGGTGACTGGGGCGGGCTGCCCTGGTACCTAACACAGATGGACCTACTCTTTCTTCAGTTTTTGGGAGGATGCTCATCTTCATGAGAGTACTTGGCCCCTCAATCTGAGGTTTGGGTGAAGCTATAGAGTAACCATAACTATACATTTGGCAAACCCTCTCTGTTATTCATTGTGATACTGGGTTTCATCTCCAGTGATCGGTGCTTATATGACAAGGTCATTTCCCTCTGTTTGTTGATTGATCAACTTAGTGTATTTTTTATATTTTTTAGGCACCTGAGTCTTATCATTGAGACTTTAACAAACATCACAATAAAATTTATTGATAAAAATTAACGGTCACTGTGGCTAAATCTGGCCCTCATCGTCAATCTAGGCGATTGTTACGACTTCCTCCACTCATTGTGGAAGATCTCCCGAGCTTCAATGAACCAGATTCCCCATCTTCGAGAAATTAGCCTCCAAGATCTCACACAGAATTTGTTTGGACAACCGACGATTCAAGTTTACAAGAGGATTCCTTTACTATGGGATTTCTTCCTCCCTTTAACCCTCCACTCACAAATCCATTGAACCCACTCTTGGTTCCCGTGGCACCTGTACTCCCTATTTATTTAGTTGGAACATTTCCATCCATCCCATCGACAACTAACAAGACGCAGAACTTTGTGGACACTTTTGGTCGTCCACCACTTCCCCAGTCAACAGTCACCACCACACCGTTGATGGCGAACCCTGCTATCCCATTTGTCCCAAGTACAAACCCTCACATGACACCCTCCACGAGTGGAACCAAACCTATGTCGGGTTCCACCCCTTTAGTGTCAAACTCTATCCCTTCAACAAGTGCTACATACAACGCTCCTTATAATGCTCAATATAGCATGGTTAGCGTGGGTCCCTTCAACCAACAATATGGTTGGCGCCCATTGTATAGTTATAACCACCAGATTCTAGTATCTGGGGGCACTCCCAATATGCATATACCAGTAGGGAATGTAATAGTTCCCCCTCCATTTTCAAGTATGCATGGTCAGTCACTGATTGACATGAGCACTCCTTATGGAAGTCAAGGACATATGGTTAGTTCTGTGGCGGGCGGAAATCCTCAAAGAGGTCCCAACCAATCCATGGGGGCACCCGACTCACAACCTAAAATGAGTCAAGGGGGCACCACTTATCATGGGGGCAATGCTATACCCTAACATCAAAACCCCCATGGAAATCCACATTACAATGCCATACCCCAAGGCAACTACTATACCACGCAACCTCTGTATAATATTAGGACTGAAACGATGGGAGGTCCGCAAGGATCCTCAAGTCATATGGCATCGCCTTGGTCCAAATCAGGGGCATCATACACTTCTCCTTTCTTGGCAACATTGGATATCCCCAACTTGTACAAACTTACAAATGACCCCATCTATCATAACTTACTTTGGCTGCCTATCTTGCATAAAATACCAACAGACATCCCCAAGTTCGAAGGGAAAAAAGGGGAGGATCTAGGTACCCATATCACCACCTATCATCTTTGGTGTGTTTCTAACTCCATGGTGGATGATAGTATCCAGTTACGTCTTTTTCCCCGCACCCTCACTGGCAACGCAACTAAGTGGTACATCGAGTTACGAGGCGCGTCAGTAAATACCTTTGACGCTCTAGCAATGGAATTCTTAAAGCACTTCCAGCTACCCATCTGCTATGAGACTGGGATGGAACTCCTCACTTCATTACGTATGGATATCGCTACCCACATCTCTGATCATATACCTGAATGGAGACATAGGCGGAGGTTAGTCAAAGCTCCCCTCCTAGACTATCTCTTAGCA
Source organism: Pinus taeda (assembly GCA_000404065.3). NCBI lineage: Eukaryota > Viridiplantae > Streptophyta > Pinopsida > Pinales > Pinaceae > Pinus > Pinus taeda. The sequence goes on from APFE031346514.1 coordinate 48,966, forward strand.
GATTGGTTCTGCAAGTCCCTACTCCCCCAAATCGCTAAGGATGTTGCCTTAGGTGGTGTGGTCACAGAAGACCAATCCATACATCGTACCCAACACTTAGATCTGATATATTCACAGTCTAGCACTCTTTACGATGTGATCCCAATGCCCCTTGCAACTCCAATGATTCTGCCACTTAGCACCCCGGAGCGCACGCCGATGGGATTATCGGCACAACCTCTGGGGCTACTGTAAAACAACTCAACAGCCACATTGCCTAGATTTCAGTGGACCCCTCTAACAAATCGAATGCTCTTCCTAACACCATAATAAACTATGTGCAATCTACCAAAAACCTGGTGGTAAGAACAAGAAGAATAAGAAAAAGACCACTCCTTTTGAGGAGTATTCAACAAAGCAGAAAAACCAAAGCAAAAGGTTGTTGTGCCTCTTTATGATGGAAGGGATAAACCCGCTAGATTCCCTTGCAAAAATTGTGCGCAAGACCACATGACATATCTGTGTTTGCATCTTCAAGAATGCACAGATTTCATTGCTCAAAGGATACTGGTAGGACTACTACTATCTTGAATAATCCTTTCCCCGCTCAGCAGCAATAACACCTTATTGCAAACCAACCCCAACCCCCACAAGGGGGCAATGGTGGTTCACAACATTGTTCAGCTGGTGAAGGACCCTCTACCATTTACACCTTTGAAATGGTAGATCTACAAAGCAGAGCCAAATCTTATGGAGCTCCTGTCTCTCATGCAGAGGTACCTTCTTCAAGTTAAAACCCATTGCTACCTAATGATTTTCATATCAAAACGCTAGTTGCTGACCTTGTGATTCACCCCCCTAAAGGGGCACTTCAACGCACAATGCACAATACATCTGCACGTGCCGCCCAAAAATACAACATTGTAGAATACTTGGCACAAGTGTCATCGGCTATGTCGGCACTTGAAGTATTACAAACATGTCCAGCACAAAGGAAAGCTTTGCTTTCAGCTATTGGTGGTATCAACCCACATGATTCCATGCTTGCAATTTTCGACATGGAAAAGTGTAAACCTCCCCTTTCTCACCAACTTGCATTTTAGGTGCAAATATTTTCGAAAGGTAAAGGTATACATAGAACTGTCATCGACAAAGGTGCTTCTACTTGCGTCATGTTGGCTCACCTTTTGTTCTCTAACCCTATCCCCGCCATCAAATTCCCTTAAAGCTTTTGATGGCCACACTTTCATCCCAAAAGGTTACCTAGCTAGCTACTGCATCACCTTGAGTGGGAAAATGGTAACAGTGGATATTGAAGTCGTGGATCATAAACTCGACTATAATCTACTTTTGGGCCACACTTGGACTTATGCCATGAATGCCATTGTGTCTTCGGTCTTCTGTATCATCCTATTTCCATTGCATGGAAAGATAGTCATAGTGGACCAGCTATCCTATTGCACCCCAGATTACTCCCCGTTACCTAGCAGCTCTGTACCCTTAGTGGGTGGTGTACCTGACTCTTACATCAGTATCAATATTGGTATATCGAAGGGCTCTTCCCTGATGGGTTGTTTCCCTCTTCTACTGCCCAAGGTTTCATAGATGGTCAATATGATTTCATCCATTCCTCATGAAGAGACTGATCCCTGGATCCTACTGGCCCCTTCAGACATTGACACTTACGAGGAACAAATGCCACTGTCACTAGCTGAATTGGCATATCAGGCCATTCAATCTACATCAGAGTCTTCGGTCACTTTGGGTATGGCCAATAGTACCACTACCCCTCCCATAACAACTCCTTTCAATCCCCTCAATCAAGTCCTACCTATGGACGAAGCTATTAGAGAGATCATGAGTTTAGAAGAGCGAACTTGGGAGGACTCGCACCATCATGTTTCGATATCTAATTTGAACATGATGCCTCTTCAAATCCTGTCATATGACACTCCTGAAATCATTTCCTCACCATATACGACTATCCAAAATTTGGACTCGGAGGGAAACATGGGCAATCTTTCAAAGACATTGCTCATCGATATTTCAGTCAAGACAGGCATCTTGGAAAATATACAGATTGGAGCCAATCACAATCCTGAGGAAATTGCGAGCTTCACCTACCCTTTTAAAAACTTCTGCAATGTTTTTCCTTGGTCTTATGAGGAAATGCATGGCATAGACGCTTCTATTTTCAAGCATGAGATCAAGAAATATCAAGAATTCTTTTTATGGTATTTTTCTTGCTCATTAATTCGAAAAATCCTCGAGTCTCCTTCTTCGGGCTCGTTAAACTACCACGAAGAAGATTGAGCATTCTTTTTATGGTATTTTTCTTGCTCATTAATTCGAAAAATCCTCGAGTCTCCTTCTTCGGGCTCGTTAAACTACCACGAAGAAGATTGAGCATTCTTTTTATGGTATTTTTCTTGCTCATTAATTCGAAAAATCCTCGAGTCTCCTTCTTCGGGCTCGTTAAACTACCACGAAGAAGATTGAGCATTCTTTTTATGGTATTTTTCTTGCTCGTTTATCTGAAAAATCCTTGAGTCTCCTTCTTTGGGCTCGTTAAACTACCACGAAGAAGAGCGGGCATTCTTTTTATGGTATTTTTCTTACTCATTAATCCGAAAAACCTCGAGTCTCCTTCTTTGGGCTTGTTAAACAACTACAAAGAAGATATGAGCATCTTTTTTTTGGGACTTTTTCTTGGTCTTGAACTGAAAAATCCTTGAGTTTTTCATCATTGGGCTCGTTAAACACATATGACGATGGTCTGAACAACTCTTTTTCGCTCTTTTTCTAGCTCATTAAATCGAAAAAGATCATTACAACATTCTTTCTAGGCGCTTTTTTCTCGCTCATAAAACTGAAAAAATCCCAAGTTTTTTCTTTAGGCTCACTAAACATTTATAGAAATGACTCAAGCATTCTTTTAGGTACTTTTCTTACTCGTTAAACTGAAAAATCCTGAGTTTTTGTCATCGGGCTCGTTAAAATTTACGGCAACAACTAGAGCACTTTCTTGTTTTGGGACCATTTCTCGCTCTTAAAATCGAAAAAAACCCCGAGTTTTTCCCCTTATTTGGGCTTGTTAAATCTACAAAGAAGGAATGAGATGTTATTTTACCTCTTTTTCCTTTCTCAATATACTTTGAGTTTTCTTCATTTGACTTGTTAAAATTTGATGAAGGTATTGAGTCTGTTGTTGCGTGACTCATTAAAAATTCACAACGAAAAACGATTTTAGTTTGTCTCCTCGTACTCGTAACAAAATGAGGTCAAAATATATTGAACATAGGTTTATCTTTATCTAGATTCAATAGATTAACTCACGGAAAAGTAACTGATCCAGGTATACTATTAACCTTTTGTCACACCCTGTTAACAACTATGACAAAGGGACCACCCTGGAGTCATTCTTTACGATCTTTTTAGACTCTCTAAATATGAAAAGACCACTGAGTTGTCTTGTCTAGACTCATTAAATTAAACAGAAAATATATAGAGTCGCTCTTTTTATGATCCTTTTCATACTCTCAAAACATTGAAAGATCGATGAGTTTTCCTGTCTGGACTCATTAAACTAATCAAATAGGGTATAGAGTCACTCTTTTCGTGGTCCTTTTCAGACTCTTAAAATATGAAAAGATCGATGAATTTACCCATCTAGACTCACTAAACTAATCATATAGGGAAATTATACAATACAACTGCATTTAGTATTAGAAAGCGTGGTTTGGTAGCAGTCATTCCTTTGAACATGGCACTCCCTCAGATAAACCTTCCTTGTGACAACCTCTCAATATGAATCCTACCATCCTA
>APFE031346514.1:52779-79180 GCA_000404065.3 Pinus taeda
TCACAGTCTAGCACTCTTTACGATGTGATCCCAATGCCCCTTGCAACTCCAATGATTCTGCCACTTAGCACCCCGGAGCGCACGCCGATGGGATTATCGGCACAACCTCTGGGGCTACTGTAAAACAACTCAACAGCCACATTGCCTAGATTTCAGTGGACCCCTCTAACAAATCGAATGCTCTTCCTAACACCATAATAAACTATGTGCAATCTACCAAAAACCTGGTGGTAAGAACAAGAAGAATAAGAAAAAGACCACTCCTTTTGAGGAGTATTCAACAAAGCAGAAAAACCAAAGCAAAAGGTTGTTGTGCCTCTTTATGATGGAAGGGATAAACCCGCTAGATTCCCTTGCAAAAATTGTGCGCAAGACCACATGACATATCTGTGTTTGCATCTTCAAGAATGCACAGATTTCATTGCTCAAAGGATACTGGTAGGACTACTACTATCTTGAATAATCCTTTCCCCGCTCAGCAGCAATAACACCTTATTGCAAACCAACCCCAACCCCCACAAGGGGGCAATGGTGGTTCACAACATTGTTCAGCTGGTGAAGGACCCTCTACCATTTACACCTTTGAAATGGTAGATCTACAAAGCAGAGCCAAATCTTATGGAGCTCCTGTCTCTCATGCAGAGGTACCTTCTTCAAGTTAAAACCCATTGCTACCTAATGATTTTCATATCAAAACGCTAGTTGCTGACCTTGTGATTCACCCCCCTAAAGGGGCACTTCAACGCACAATGCACAATACATCTGCACGTGCCGCCCAAAAATACAACATTGTAGAATACTTGGCACAAGTGTCATCGGCTATGTCGGCACTTGAAGTATTACAAACATGTCCAGCACAAAGGAAAGCTTTGCTTTCAGCTATTGGTGGTATCAACCCACATGATTCCATGCTTGCAATTTTCGACATGGAAAAGTGTAAACCTCCCCTTTCTCACCAACTTGCATTTTAGGTGCAAATATTTTCGAAAGGTAAAGGTATACATAGAACTGTCATCGACAAAGGTGCTTCTACTTGCGTCATGTTGGCTCACCTTTTGTTCTCTAACCCTATCCCCGCCATCAAATTCCCTTAAAGCTTTTGATGGCCACACTTTCATCCCAAAAGGTTACCTAGCTAGCTACTGCATCACCTTGAGTGGGAAAATGGTAACAGTGGATATTGAAGTCGTGGATCATAAACTCGACTATAATCTACTTTTGGGCCACACTTGGACTTATGCCATGAATGCCATTGTGTCTTCGGTCTTCTGTATCATCCTATTTCCATTGCATGGAAAGATAGTCATAGTGGACCAGCTATCCTATTGCACCCCAGATTACTCCCCGTTACCTAGCAGCTCTGTACCCTTAGTGGGTGGTGTACCTGACTCTTACATCAGTATCAATATTGGTATATCGAAGGGCTCTTCCCTGATGGGTTGTTTCCCTCTTCTACTGCCCAAGGTTTCATAGATGGTCAATATGATTTCATCCATTCCTCATGAAGAGACTGATCCCTGGATCCTACTGGCCCCTTCAGACATTGACACTTACGAGGAACAAATGCCACTGTCACTAGCTGAATTGGCATATCAGGCCATTCAATCTACATCAGAGTCTTCGGTCACTTTGGGTATGGCCAATAGTACCACTACCCCTCCCATAACAACTCCTTTCAATCCCCTCAATCAAGTCCTACCTATGGACGAAGCTATTAGAGAGATCATGAGTTTAGAAGAGCGAACTTGGGAGGACTCGCACCATCATGTTTCGATATCTAATTTGAACATGATGCCTCTTCAAATCCTGTCATATGACACACCTGAAATCATTTCCTCACCATATACGACTATCCAAAATTTGGACTCGGAGGGAAACATGGGCAATCTTTCAAAGACATTGCTCATCGATATTTCAGTCAAGACAGGCATCTTGGAAAATATACAGATTGGAGCCAATCACAATCCTGAGGAAATTGCGAGCTTCACCTACCCTTTTAAAAACTTCTGCAATGTTTTTCCTTGGTCTTATGAGGAAATGCATGGCATAGACGCTTCTATTTTCAAGCATGAGATCAAGAAATATCAAGAATTCTTTTTATGGTATTTTTCTTGCTCATTAATTCGAAAAATCCTCGAGTCTCCTTCTTCGGGCTCGTTAAACTACCACGAAGAAGATTGAGCATTCTTTTTATGGTATTTTTCTTGCTCATTAATTCGAAAAATCCTCGAGTCTCCTTCTTCGGGCTCGTTAAACTACCACGAAGAAGATTGAGCATTCTTTTTATGGTATTTTTCTTGCTCGTTTATCTGAAAAATCCTTGAGTCTCCTTCTTTGGGCTCGTTAAACTACCACGAAGAAGAGCGGGCATTCTTTTTATGGTATTTTTCTTACTCATTAATCCGAAAAACCTCGAGTCTCCTTCTTTGGGCTTGTTAAACAACTACAAAGAAGATATGAGCATCTTTTTTTTGGGACTTTTTCTTGGTCTTGAACTGAAAAATCCTTGAGTTTTTCATCATTGGGCTCGTTAAACACATATGACGATGGTCTGAACAACTCTTTTTCGCTCTTTTTCTAGCTCATTAAATCGAAAAAGATCATTACAACATTCTTTCTAGGCGCTTTTTTCTCGCTCATAAAACTGAAAAAATCCCAAGTTTTTTCTTTAGGCTCACTAAACATTTATAGAAATGACTCAAGCATTCTTTTAGGTACTTTTCTTACTCGTTAAACTGAAAAATCCTGAGTTTTTGTCATCGGGCTCGTTAAAATTTACGGCAACAACTAGAGCACTTTCTTGTTTTGGGACCATTTCTCGCTCTTAAAATCGAAAAAAACCCCGAGTTTTTCCCCTTATTTGGGCTTGTTAAATCTACAAAGAAGGAATGAGATGTTATTTTACCTCTTTTTCCTTTCTCAATATACTTTGAGTTTTCTTCATTTGACTTGTTAAAATTTGATGAAGGTATTGAGTCTGTTGTTGCGTGACTCATTAAAAATTCACAACGAAAAACGATTTTAGTTTGTCTCCTCGTACTCGTAACAAAATGAGGTCAAAATATATTGAACATAGGTTTATCTTTATCTAGATTCAATAGATTAACTCACGGAAAAGTAACTGATCCAGGTATACTATTAACCTTTTGTCACACCCTGTTAACAACTATGACAAAGGGACCACCCTGGAGTCATTCTTTACGATCTTTTTAGACTCTCTAAATATGAAAAGACCACTGAGTTGTCTTGTCTAGACTCATTAAATTAAACAGAAAATATATAGAGTCGCTCTTTTTATGATCCTTTTCATACTCTCAAAACATTGAAAGATCGATGAGTTTTCCTGTCTGGACTCATTAAACTAATCAAATAGGGTATAGAGTCACTCTTTTCGTGGTCCTTTTCAGACTCTTAAAATATGAAAAGATCGATGAATTTACCCATCTAGACTCACTAAACTAATCATATAGGGAAATTATACAATACAACTGCATTTAGTATTAGAAAGCGTGGTTTGGTAGCAGTCATTCCTTTGAACATGGCACTCCCTCAGATAAACCTTCCTTGTGACAACCTCTCAATATGAATCCTACCATCCTATGAGTTTAGCCTAAAATACCTGGATTTTCTTGCACCTTTGTATCCTAACACTCTTTGGTGTTCATGAGTCTAGTGCTGCATGGTTAAAACCATTGTCGTGCCTTCTATTGTTCAAGGGTTAACCTTTTGTTTCCTCCATCAACCCATCAAGAATATCCTTTCATCATGATTTTTATTGTTTAGATCCAATGCTCAAAGATTCCTCAAAAAACAAATCATTCGTGTCCCGTTTTGTGTTGATTGATGTAGGACACATTATTGCCTACCTTTCGACAGGTATCTTCCTATCGACTTCAACACTCTATCTAGGAAGACAATCCAGAAACACATTCAGTGCCTTTGTACTTGAAAACATTAATGGCAGGTCACCTTTTGTTTGATCCGGGGTTCTCATTATTATCTCTTGGTTAAGTGATTCTACGAGTGTTCGACGACGAAAACATTTTTCACACTCGCTAGATTGTACTGTTCATCTTGGAGACCATCACCATTATTGGTGGTCTTCCTCATGTTTGTTAACGGTCTCCATTATTGATTGGTAATCAGACAATTTTGTGCATTTTCGACATCAATGCATATATTCACATGTATCGATCTATGCTATTCGGTGAAGCGAAAATCAAGACCTTGGGTAGAAGCTTGCATCACTCAGCCTTGCTTCCTCTCCCAAGTTGCGTATATTGTTTTTTGGAGACAACTCATTAGAATGATCCTATTATGACACCGAATCCACATTGTGCTTATCGGTAGCCAACACCGGCATATCTCTTTTATGAGAAAATCACTCTCACATAGCTACTGAGTGTGGGAATGCCAGAATCAGGACATGATTTTAGTCATTTTATATATATGTGTTGTATCAGGTTTCCCGTACCACTCGAAGCTCCAATCCTCTCTCTCTTTTTGTCGAAGAAGGTAAATTATTGTTAAGTAAAGTATTTCAGCCATCGTCGCAGCCTCTGATCTCATACTTTAGGGGTCATCTATTATACAACAAAATGACCCCCTCATCAACTCAGAGGGGAAAGACATGATAGTTGAAGCAAAGACCAAGATCACAAGCCGTGTTTCCACACTAACGCTGGCTAAACACTGACAAACTACTTTATAAATCTTCTCTGTAAGCCTAAGGGAGTGTTAGTGACCCTACTAACTCTAGTTGTTAATTCGGGAACAACGTTAGTGGATCCTAATGAAGTTCTAAAGGTCAAAGGAGCCAATTGACTCATAAATATCTAGATATTTGCTCCTAAATCTACTCAGAAAAGCAAGGAAACATCTCAATTTCGACCTATTTGTGGGATTTCTAATCCTAATGAAGGAGGCAAATGGGAAAGAGCTCAAAAGCATGAAAACATCATTGCTTTTACCTTAAGGAACTCATGGAGGAACTTGGCAACCCTAACTCAAATTCTACATAAGCAAAGCTAGGGCTATGGTGAAAGAGGTCAGATCATTTGAAAGGATAGCTTACTTGATTATTGAGCATAGTCTCAAATCTACGCATAAGAAGCTGGAAAGAAGGGAGAGAGAGAGAGAGAAGATGGAGGGGTAAGGGAAGACTGATGCAACAGATGGTTTCAATCACTCTTCCGACATTAATATAGAACTGCAGTTGTACTATCTACTCCATGGTGTTGGTACTATCATTCATTTACTTGTTTGTCCAATACCTTTTTGCATGAGTAGCTTAGTTATGTGTAACTAGATGTCTTTTATGTATTCATGTATTAGTTATCAAGGTTGTATGTTGTGATCATGCTTGTCTCTTCTATGTGTAGGACTTGATCTGGAGCCGGCTCAGGGGACTTCCACCTAGCTGCATTTTGCTCTCCAGAAAATCTACACGGAGGCTTGAGGTAATCAATCTGTCTTGCTTTGATAGTTAGTTATTTTTTATGGACATGCATGTAAATTTGTGACAGCTACACATAATATTACAGTCTACCAAAGGTGTTGAGAAGACCTTTGAGGGTATCTCCATTCTCCATACACCATGCATTTTATCCTATAGTAGCTCCTAGTTCAAACAATATTGCCAGAACATGATGAGGAAGGAAAAATCATATTGGAACCGGAATTAGTCACATAAACAAGAATTCGATAGCTACGAAAATCGATCAATTTTGGAGTATCTCATCAAGTGGAAGAACTTATCTGCTGAAGGTTCCACATGGGAGGATGATAATTTTATACAGAAGCATCCAGAACTACTCAAGCGTTGAGGACAACACTTTTCGGAAGGAGAGGGGCATGTTAGGACCCTATAATACTAGTGATTCCCCCATTACTATTGTCATTGTATCCCTTATCATTATTATTGTGGCCCTATTGTCCCTATATTATTATTAGTATGCCCCATTGAAACCCACTATTGTTATTTTTGTGCCTTTATGTTATTACTATTATGTCAGGTTGATTATATTGTGACCCCTTAGACTCCTATATATAGAAGGGAGGTTTAGTCATTTGTATCATCCAACAATTGTTCGTTTGTGTAATGTAAAGGAGGTTGCCCTCTCGAAGAGGCTGAATTCTAAGGTGTTGGTCTATCTTTTCAATCTTTTGTGAGCTGGTTTCCTAACAACCCCTAGCCAAGCTCAACACTTCAGGAAGGCCAGTTTTGGACTAAGAGGGCTGCTCACGATGACCTAAGAGACAGAGCTCAAGAACAATATTTGAGATTCATCAAAAGAGGGTGGAGAAGTCCTGGATGGAGATGGTGAAAAGGCCCATTACTTGCAGATCCAACAGTCTTGCAATATCACATGCACATGCTCTCTTATCATTCACAAAATATCATAACCAATGGTGGAAAAGAGGAGTTGAATTTAGAAACTATCTAACTTATGCCAAAAACTTTGATTTGTGCAATGAATCAACTTCTAAGCTACAACAAATATATGCATAAAAATATAAATAATGTATACATTTTTCCAAGAAATCGTCAACATAGTGTTTTAGGTTGTGATTGTAGATTCCTCTAGTCATGCTCCCATGAGAGAGATGAGATAGAGGCAACAATGACATGATTTTTGAGGAATTATATTCTAATAAAATGCATCAAACTAACAAACATTCTATGATAACAAGGAATACTAATACACAAGAGGGACCTAAGATACTAGGGTTGGGACCAAACCCAAGGTCCCCAGCCCTCTGAAACTAAAGCAGTGATTGATCAATAAGAACCTTCTCATTATCATTGTATAAATTTCATATACATCACATAAGGATTCAAAAACAACAGTAACAAGTGCTTGAGCTCAATAGCTTCTTAGTTGAAAACAAATTTCAAATCCTAATGAGTTCTTTGGCATGTTTATTTATACAAAAAGGGTAGCTACCAACATCTCCCTATAAAATAGAGATGTTTGTCTCCCAAAACTCAAGAAAGGTGGATATAGATCTCCTTGAACAGCACTTGCTTAGCTGGCAATGACCTCATCCTGCTTGGTTGCCAATGAGCTTGAGTTGATGAGAGATAAAGTGGTGAGCTTGGCTACTTTGACCTCCTGCATTGAAATTATCTCAAAATTGCTCCAATTCGTGCATTTAAAGCATATTAGGCCATGTGACATAGCAAAAACTCTTTCATCCCTCTCACTAAGCATAATACAACAAAAATTGTAAATAAATGTGTGAGAGAGAAAGATTTAAAGCTCGAGTATGGAATTATGACCCTTATGATATACCTATTGATGCGCCTCATCATCACCCCTCTACTAAAGTTGTTGCTCATCCTCTGAGAAACTTAGTCATCTATGTCCATGTAGTTCATGGCCCTGGTCTCCTCTCTAACATCCCAAGGATCCTCAGATGTTGCTCCTTCTTGAGGATAGAAGCTTGCATTATTTTCTATTTTTTTCTACTCCTTCCTCTCCTCTTCTTCATTTCTTCCTTCTTGTAGGCCTAGTAATAAGGGTGTACTGAGCTTGAGTCTAATCCAGTTGAATTTTAATATTTGCATGAGTCTTTTGTACAGGGGTCTCCTTTCCAATGCATTCCCCAACATTTTAGGAGAGTGATACTCCTTGATTTGGAGACTGTGGGGTAAGGCATTTCATCTTCTCTGGCAACCTTGTTTTCTTTCCCTCACATCCTGAGTGTGTCTTCAAAATGTGATATGGCTTGCTCCTAGGTGGCAAGTTATTTGGGTGATAGATCAACATCATTGTAGATTATGCTATGATTACTAATGAAAACCATTGGGCTTATTTACTCTACCCTGATATATAGTGGTTCTTTTTCTTCCTTTTCCATTACTTTATTTACCTCCTCAACTCTGGGCTCTTCATGATTCATCAAAGATGTTATGGTCGTCACTTGCATGTCTCCCAACTTTACATTGAGATCCAAAATATTCATATCAGTTAAGGTGATATTATGCATGTATAACTCAGCCAATTTTTCTCTTTATTCTATGCTACTTTGGTCACACAACTCAATGAATTGTTTGTAATCTTTAAATGGAATAGATCCATTTTGTGCTAGGGTCTTGATTTAGAATTTCATCCACTACTCTTTGAGAAATAGTGCATAAGACTTGGTTGGTTGTACGCATTGTAATAGCTCCATGAAGAGGCTTTCCATTATGGCTAGTCAGGTTTCCTTCCCCTGTAACTTCTCCCTCAACTATCTATTTTATGCTTGTATATGTTCCCTCATTTTGGACTCTTTTTCTCTTAGCTCACTTAATTATTTTCCCATTTCAAGGACATTCTCTTCCATGAGGCCCAAATATTCCACCTTTTTATACTTGGTAATTTGCATCCATCTGTGGGTTCTTCCTCTTTCTGCTTCTAGTTCAAAGAAAAGTGGGATTGCAATTTTTTTGGGAATAACTCTCCCTCCTTCAATGAATTTATAATAGGAGATAAATTTCTCATTTTGACCCTACTGTAGCACCCTCTGTTCTTCCTAAAGCACACTCTAATTTTATTGTAGCATGCTATGTTTTTCCTGTAGCATGCTTTGTTCTTCTTGTAGCTTCTCTTTTCCTTTTTGTTGGAGGGTGGTACGTGTATTCAGTTGTTTAAGGGAGGTTTATCTAGTCGTGGGACTCCTTACATATGCTTTAGGAGTCTTTGATATTTTTTTAGGAGAGGTGACCTCTTCAACCTTTCTTTCAGTGGGCCTAACCTCCTCTTTCTTAATTGGGGACTCTTCAATTGTGATAGGGACCTTTGTGGGAGTTTGAGGCCTTCCTAGTGCTTTTCCCTGTCTTAAAGTAGAAGGGATCTAACTTTTGCCTCTTCTTTTTGGGTTTGATTGGGGTGGTCATGGTAGCTAAGATGGAAACTACCTTCTTTTCATTAGGTCCTAGAGACAAACTTGTTTGCTCTCGGGATATCCATGCTTCTCTAGATTCAGTAGTTTTCTCAAGGCTTGGTTTTTCTTGTTTGTCCCCCTCTTCCTCTTTTGCTTTCTCTTTTTCTACCTATGCCTTTGGCTCTTTCTCTATCCTCTCTACATCTATCTCTCTTTCCTCTTCTTCCTTTTCCTCCTCTTCTTCTTCTTCCTTCCCCTCTCTTCCTCCAACACTAGAGGCTAGGGTCTCTCCCTGTGTGAGAATTTTTGTGTCAATGAAGGTCTCTCTATCCATGTAAATGAATTTGCACCAAAGGACATCGATCCTTAGTTTATTCAAGACATCCACCACTATCAATTTAATGAGGCCATGGTAGCCTAGGTGTTGGTTTTCTCACCCCTCTCAATTTTTGACTCATGTCCCTGATGGGCTGTAGGAGGAAGTATGGTACACTGAGTCTTTGAGCTAGGGGGAATTCTTCTTGAAACCTTAGTTAATGGAGTAATCTAAAATGGTAGAGATAGACCACACTCATCCTTCCTTCACAGGATATGTATTTTAGGATATGGTAGGCCACCTCATCCCAGGGATAGGGTAGGCTATCCCTCCCAACTCCATTCTTGTCTTTGATAGGTTTTTAATTGGCAATGAAGATGTTATTTTTGGCAGTGGAACTGGTGGTTTTGTTTTTCTTGCCCCATTTGATCCATAGGGGTAGGGCTTTCACCTTGCTAATTAGCTTAGGACTGAGTGAAATAGATAATCCCCTCACCATAGTGGTGGCACTAACTTTTGCCTGTGAGTTCAGGGCCATGGAAAATTCATATGCAATATCATCATCATATCCCTTCAACAGTTCAAAGAATCTTAGCCACTGATGTTTTCTAAAAATGTATAAAACAGGAGGGTGGAGATGGATTATTTCAGTGTATGAGGGGTCCCTTCTATTAAATTCTCCCCCTTGTCTCTTTTTTATGTTTTTAACTAAGTGAAGGAGAGATGCTTCCTGTAATAGCTTTGATGTGTAATTTAATGGCAGTAGAGTGTTGAAATATCTGATTGATGATAATTTCCTATATTTCCTCTAATTTATAGCAAGAAAAGTTCTTTCATTTCACAGTTTGACTAATATTTCCTGTAGAAATTAGGGTGCACCAGCATACAAGTTATGGATAGATGAAGGAGAGGGTGCATTTACATTTTTTACCACATGGCCTGGGATAAATATAATAAATTGGAGACCAATTAGACCATTGGTATCATTCCTTCACCCATTTAGTCTTCCTATAATAGTCTCTCGGGCTTCCTGTAGCTTCCTCCTATATAAATGGTAGAACAGGGTTGGACTCTCTTCGATGGAACCTCGAGCTCATCCTCACCTTAACTGTTTTTGAAATGAGCATAAATGTAAGAGAATTCAAGACCCAATACATAATATACCATTTATGGCTTGGGCTTGGAGCATTTTGATGACCTAGCAGATACATGAGGTTTCCTCTTTTGGACATTTGTTGCCACATGGAGTATGCATTCCCTCGTCCCTCGTAATCAAAACCCAGTCTATGTGATCCTAACTTGATTGATGTGACACCTCGACATTGCATGAGTGCTTGCGACACAGGCAAGTTCCCTCTGTGGACAGACATAACACCTCTAGCCCTAGAGTGGGTCTAGTCACTGCAAAGACAATACTAAAGCAAATTTCCTTAGAAAGATGGTGTTATGAAGGCCTACCTTCAAATCAACATTTGATGAAGTCCTCATTGTGTCGCTCCATCTCTTGTTCTTCTAATTACTTGTACCTAAAAGCAACATGTAGAGAAACACCACAAACGCAATAGAAAATGACCAAACAGTCTACTTGAAGAGTCAAGGAACCTCAAGCTATCGACATACAATTCAACATACGATATAGGAAACAAGATATTGATTTGTATTAATATAAATCAAAGTAAAACTTACAACTGAGCCTTGACATTGTAAGTCTACTCAAAGGGTCCCATTGGCATGTCTCCTTAAGCATTTACTTGTGAACTGTCTCCCAAGGGAACAAATGACTCTCTTTCATTCAAAAGTTTGATGCTAGAAAGTTCTCAAACCAACTCTACTCAAACATCTCTCAAGACAAAATACATGTGAGGCTAATTCCACACTCCAATAACACTCTCTACCTATAATACTCTCTTAGAATCCTGAAGTTACCAAATTGCATCTAGCTATCATCAAGTTACATCCAAGCTAGCTGATCTCATTCATGGAGGAGACATTTATAGGAGAGAGAGGTTCCATAAGAGATGGGAGGAAGAGCTTATCTCTTATGAAGGTCACACAAAATGTGGAACAACTATCCCAAAGGAAAGAAGCGAGCTAATATGACCCAACAACTAGCCCTAGGACCACCCATGAAGTAGTTTCATCTCGAAGCTTTGACGAGTTGTTAAAAATATTGCCAAAAGTATATCGTCGCAGGTGAAACATAGGGACAGAGAGATGACTTCACTAGGGCTAGTGCAAACTTGAACATCTTCATGGGTGGGACAAATGATGACCAATGAAGACCCAAAAACTTAGGTAAAAAGGGGTCTGCTTCAAGGATAATGAACTAAAACATTCTTCCTGAGATTACGAGGAAGGTGTTGACACATAATTGGAAACATGACATAGAATAGATGTCGGTAATATGGATTGACAGTATCCAGGATCAGGGAATGCAGAGTTAGTGACAAATTACTGTGTAACAGATGCCCCCTAAAGCATGAAGGCCGAGAGAGTGGGAGGGGTGAAATGCTTTACGAATCCATAACTGAAACAGAACATCCTCAGGAAGAACCTGCAAACGCAAGTAAAACTGATATCTCTGATACATGAGTACATAGTGAAAGGAAATAGATGTTTATAAGGCATGGGCATAGCCATCCAGAAGATAAACATAAATATTTGGTGGTATGGACGCAACCATCCAATCAGAAAGACCACAAAAAAGACTCAGGTATGGTCGTAGCCATCAGATCAAAAGAGTCATGTATGAATCAATCCACGCAACCTGGACTTGTGTGATCTGAGCCCAGGGTCTTGAATCCCAAACTGATCATGGTAAAAATTCTAATATGCGAATAAATGTGCTGAAGTTGAGCATACTAGAAAAACACTTGATTACCGGCCAATGATGTAAACCGTTAACAAGTGCAAGAGAGACCACCAATAATGTCAATGGTTCTCAAGGTACTGTTAGTGTTAGGTTCCTATACTAATAGGTGTCATATTTCTGGTTGCAAAGGTTTTCTATATTTTCAAAAAATCAAAAAAGTTAAAAATGTAAAGAGGGTATGCTCTAAAAGAAAAATCAGAGGGCAAAAAGAATAAAATGGTCAAAAAAGTGAAAGAAATGAACCCCAAACAATAGGCCAGGAAAGTGTGCAAGTCCAAAATGCCACTACTATTCTATTTTTTGCAATAATCTGATGGTATGCAGCTTGTTGACTTATGCCACCATTGATGAAGGGCCAAACACCTTAATCTTGGCTAGTTCATGTCTGAATTTACTTGTTTTAGAGATAGAGAATAAAGTCTGTCCAAACTATTCAATCTTGGCAGATAACTAGATAGGTAGAGAAGCAAAGGAGCTCAACTATTAAATTTGAGCCCTTGGATACTATAAGTGTAGATTTAGGTAGGATTATAATGAAAAGAAAAGAAGATGATGAGGGTTTGCCAGTTTAAATGCACCCAAAGAAAAAAGAAGAAAAAATGTTAGGCAAAGTAGGCTAGGCAAAGCAGGTTGGGTAGGTAAATGATGTTGTAGAAGAATTCTTGTGATTGATTTTGTTTCCAAATGGTGTTAATCTTATCCCTATCACAAGTGCATGACAGAAATTTTGATGTAGCTCAGGCGAGGTAGATTTTATTACTAACTCCCCTTCATACTTCTCCCCAATCACTCACTAATTTCCCCCTAGAGATATTGAGATCTGCTTAATATCACTAATCCACTTACCCCATTTCATAAAATGCCTAAGTAAAACCCCTTTTACTTAGGAAAATGTACAAATATCACAAAAACCCCTTTTCCCTTTAAAAGCCTAAGTTTAACTTAGCGCTTTTAGTTGCATTTCAAAATTCATATTAACTCTTAACAGATATTATTTAAATCCCTATAAATTTGTTCCCATCCCGTATTATATAAATATATGTTGAAAACCCAAAACATTAATATTCCGCCCCTGGTTAAACTATAATCATAGCACTGTACAAATGAGGGATTAATGGTTCATCTGGAATCTATTAAAAACCCTCCCCATGCGCAAAACCTTGGGATTAATTAACATCTGGTTAATTAATAACCTAACTTAATCACCCCGTGAACGAATCAAATATGCCCCGATACCATTAAAAACATATTTTAATGCATCGGACCAACGCATTTAACCTCTCGCCATCTCCGCAGAGCGCCCACCGTCCGATCTGGGCCCACTCATCCAACGGCCCACGCTCATATCGTGCCCCCCCTTATGTCCGACATTTAACTCCCAGGGAGCCGGTGGTATTTCTCCTGTACTGTGGACATGCGTCGCGCTCCCTCTATGATCATTGCCTCCCTTCCTGAAACCACCCTACCCCAAAAGTGGTGCGGGGGGAAACCGCTTACCACCCCCCTTCTAAACGACAAAACGTCCCATCCAATGATGTCATCTGGCTAATAAATGCCAAAATCACCCGCCAAAGCCAAAATTTGTTAAAACTGTCAGGAAAAATGTCATTTTAATTCATTTCTTTTGCGAACTATTTCCATGCAAATTATGTCCGGGTGATTGCACGAGCCTACAGTCTGCCACCTTGCCAACAAGCTCCAGTGACGCACTCTACCATTAGCCTTTTCAACCTACAATTGTATAAATCCTCTCCTTGAGCCAGGTATTTACCCATTTGACCAGTTACCTTGTAATTTCGATTTTCCTCTGGAAATTTTACCTAAGAAAGCCAAATTCAAGCTAGAAATAGTTTGTAGCTCTCATAGAAATTCACCCACAACTGTTGTCTTGCCCATTTTTTCCACAGAAGCCCAACCTCCAGTTTGAAAACACAAGAACCAAAGATGGAGGATCCCGTAGCCTTGAACATCGCACCCCTCAATGCACCTCATAAAGACCTGGATTATTTACCCTTGGCTGACAGAGATTTTCAAATAAAGGAGTTATCTAGTGACATGAACCATCTCCAGCAATTTTGCCGAATTAGGAATAGTTATCTGAGCAACTCTGACATCTATGGAATATGGGAATCTAACCTTCCTAGGTATTACCTGCCCGCAGTCAATGTTTTCCCATATATTATTCACCAATGTTGTGCCAACTATGACCCTGTCACTAAAGCAGTTATAACCCCATACCAAACTGTCATTTTTTACATAGCTGCTGAATCCATCAATGAGATGTTACAGTTCAAACCCACTCAGCCTCTAGCTCCTCTTTCCATAGGATTTTTTCTTGAGCAAGGCTCTCAATTGCCCAATTCAGAGATAACCCGTATTGCTCAAATGTTCATGAAACCAAATTGCCAACCCCAAGGCCAACCTCCATATTTGCATGTCTGGTTCACTGAAATAGGAAAACTCCTAATTGACATGATATCCTTTGTCTTGGGATTTAAAACCAGTGAATTTGTTGATGAAACCACCTTAGTTCTATTGTCAATATTTACTCCAAGACAGCCCCCTACTGTCAAGTATGACTATGCCACCTTTATTGCTAACAAGATCAATGATCAGTTCATAAGCCTAGACAGAGAAGGAGTCTTCAAATACACCTCATTCATATACCACCTTCTGCTATATTATCAGCTAGACAGCTTTTCATTTCCCATCAGGAAATTGGATTCCAAAGGAGAGCGGAGGTCTGTGATCTTTTGGACCTCAGTCTTCCACAATGTCTGTGAATCCCCTTATACCTATTGTGAATTCATTAACCTGTTTGTACATCCAAACACCACTCTATTGATAGGAGCTCCTCCTCCTAGGCTCTCTGCTGATATAAAGAAGATTTTACAGCTTTCCAGACAGTACAAGATAGGTGACTGGTACTTGTACCAGAATCACACTGAAATTAGAATATATGGCTATGAATTGTGCCCTTTCAAGCTGCCCAAATATGTGCCTATGAGACCTTTTGCACTAGAGTATTTCAGGCAGCTTATCAATGCAGATTTAACCCACTTTTGTAGTGCAAATAAAAAGGCTCAGCTGAGAATAAAAAACCAGTTAGGCCCTTATGTCATCCAATAAAAGGGAGGCATGGGAAGATGCTGAGAAGATATTAGGGGAAAAACTTAAATTGAAGAAGAGCTTTTGGTGGGTGCCATATGACCCAAATAGCTTTATAAGTGATAGAAAAGTAAGAAACAGGCTGTCAGTTTATGTACATCATAGGATCCCTGAAATTGAACAGTTTGCTAATCAGGATGACTGGGTAGAGGGTACATTAATAGAAGAAATTAGTGAGCAAGAAAAATGGAAAAAGCTATGAAAGACCTTGAAAAAACCCTTGACCTGGACTCTTTTGGACAGGTATCTTTCAAGCTTCCTCAACAAATAGGAGTAGGTACATCCTCTGCTAGAACTTCTCAGCAGCCTGTACAAAAAACCAGCACACCAGTCACAGGGTCTTCTAAGGGCAAGGAAGTGGCAGACACAGAGCAACCAGTAATGACAGATCAGCAAGAGCAATTTCCTCCAGTCCAAACCAAAGCAGCAAAGATTCTTGCATTACAGACTCCTCTAAATGAGGAAAAAGGCAAAAAGAGAGACAGGGAAGACCCCACGCCCATGAGTGGACCTACAGAACAAGTGGGTGCAAAGAGGCAAAGACTCAATCCTATGTTAGAAGAGGAAATATTTGAAGAAACAACAGGTAGTCTAAGAGGTGAAAGGGTAGTCAGCCAGCAGACTTCCCCAGTGGTGGAAACATCAACTAGCTCACACAGACAAGAGCTAGAAAGGCAGCACAGTGTGGAAGTTTCATCCACTAGGCCACAAAGCAAACAGGCCTCAGACATCAAAAGGACATTCACGGAGATCAAGGCCATAAACAATCCACTAAGACTTCAACTTTATAACCAGTATCTTAAGATGGCCCCCACAAACTAGCAAAGGTTGATGTCTGCCTATGACATTAAAGAGGGCAAGATGATCATGAGTTATTTTAAGCCCAAAGTGCAGCCACCACAATCAGTAGCTGATTACGTCAGGACAAATCTGGAGGTCATAGCCAAGGACATTCATCATGTGGACCAGATTGAGCTACATAAACAGACTAGAGAGATGGTATACTCCACACTAGTTGATAAAGCTATGTTAGCTCATAAATTACAAAACTCCTTGGAGAACACCTCTGCTCAGCTAGATTTGGAGAAAGCCTCTTCTCTTGCTAAGGACAACAGGATAAAATCGTTGGAGGAGATTATCATTGAGTTGGGACATGATCCAAAAGATGTTAAGGGCATAAAGGCATTAATGAAGAAGAAAGAGGAAGATATTGCTGCCCTAAGGAAACAACTTAAACTCCCTCCTACCATGCATCCACAGATAACGAATATTGTACAACAAAAATCAGAGGAGGACATGATGGAATTGCTCATGAAGCTCAAAGAAATGTTAACTGATACAGAGCAAGAACTGGAGAAAGCTCTAAAAGAAAAGCAAAGAGAGTCAACCTCCCAGCCACTTGAAGTAATCCCTACAGTCATAGCTTCCCCCTCCACACTTGTAACAACACTGCCTCCTACTGTTCCAGCATCCACAACAAAGATAAATATAGGAACATCAGCAGCAACAACAACAACAGCACCAGGCAGCAGCAATAGCATGACCACGAAGGAATTGATAAAAGCCATGGAGGAATTAAAACTCCAAGTGTCAGAATTGAAACAGGTCAAGGAACAATTGGCAAAATTAGAAATAAGTTATGACAAATCCAAGATAAGTGTGGTAGAGAAAACAAGGGAGGTTAAAGCATTAGAGAACAAGGTGAGAGCATTAGAAAAAGATCTTTCTCTGGATAAACCTCTCACAGAAATCAAAGGTATTCTGTGGTCCAACATCAATCAATCCCTTAGTAGTATGTGGAGATCTATCCAAGTTATTTATGAGCAAGTTGATTTAATAGGAGCAGCCCAAGTGGAGATCCAAAAGATAAGAGCTTTATTGGGGCAGATGCCTGGACAAGCAAAAAGGCTAATACATTTTTTGAACACCAAGACCAGCGAAGAACTGGAAACACTGCATATCACAGACAAAACAGACACCATTCTGGAAATTAAGAGAGTTCTAACCAAGAGAACTCTGATGCAAAATTTGGAAAGGAGATGCCAGGACATGCAGGTGGAGATCAACTCTTTCACAAAAAGGTTCACAGTTTTGCATAAAAAAGGTTTACCAAGTCCTTTGGGAAGTAAGGACCGCCTCATGAAGCACAAAGACTATACACATAAATTGAATAAATATGCTACTGATCAAATTACTTCATCAGCAAGTACTTCAGGAGAGAAGGCGCTTCCATCTGGCCAAGCCCTCTATGACAATTTAGAAAATTTATTCTACATTGAGCATGAAGTGAAGCATATGTTCGCCATCCCACCTAATTTCTTTAGATATACAGAGACCGATGAAACTTTAAGAAAGCTGCAGAGACATAAACTACCGGAACCAAAGTGGTGGCAAGATATGTTAGGGATCTTATGAACTTTTCTTTGGTATCTTTGGTAAAATAAAGTTTTGAGTCATCTACCATAAATGCAGAACAAAAAATGAATGAGGGTCAAATAGATAAAAGCGTATTAGATCATAATTCAAATATCCAACTGAAAGGGAGCAGACAGCACAGAGTATTAGTACAAGACAACTGTAGACCAACTCACCGAGTCTACCTCTAGCACATCTGATAGGGCACAGCAACCAGCACATCATCACTTATGTTTCCCTATTTTCAAGACTATTCGTCTCTATCTTTGTAAAAAACGATGAATCATCACTACATATAATCTCTGTGAGATATTTTTTGAGATATTTTGTATAAATACCCCCCCATTCAAAGTATTTGGGGTTGGTAAGCCATTCTTAGACTTTGTTGTAATACTGAAATTTTGGAATAAAAAATCTTTTGGAATCAACTGTTGCTGGACTTACTGGATGTATAATTGAAGCAGATGGACTTGTCACAGAATTCTTGAATCAACCAGTGGACCAATAAGTCCCCTATATCTTCTGTTTTGTAGTTTTCTAGTTTCATTATATCATCTGTGTTTCATAATCTAAATGGTAATGATAAAGATTAATTCAGAATTTTCTTGACTGCACTCTGTGTTTCATTCAAGATCATTCTCTGTGTTTTCTTCAGGATTAGAATAAACAGTGTAACTCTTAATTTCTCCTATTTCCTAATTCTACCATATTGATTATTTGCCAGGGAATTCTTAACTACTCCTTAATAATAATCATCCATTTTCCTATGTTGAATATGTTGAAGGATTCTTAACTTCCCTTCAACCAATTTAAGTCCATCCCATCCAATACAAATCTTTGTTTTCTCCCTGTTTGACTACCTTGCTCTGTGAAACCATCCTCTATTAAGAAACCAAATCCAGAAAACCTTTCTCATTGACTCCATTTGCCCAATGGACTGAACTTCTCAGATTCACACCTTATTTCTATTGAATCTCACCATCCAAAAATAAAAAAGAAAACCCTTGAACATCATAACTAGCCTAATACCTTTCAGAAAAAAGTTAAATCATAAAGAGAGAGCCCTCTCTGGATGCAGATTGGCTAGAATCTATGTCTAAAAGATTGGTCTGTGGTTACCTCAACCGTATTCCCTTTCTTACAACTTTAGGGAACAACCTGAGTGATAACAGCTAGTACAATCCACAAAGTGTGAAGAATGATATGAAGTTGAACACTTGCGAAATCACTCGATCGAAGACCAATGATGCAAGCCTATCATCGAATGTGAAGAACTTTCCATTGAGGCATGCAAGCTCCAAGGTACGAGAAAGGAGTCACTAGATCAACTTCCTAGATAATGAGCTGAAGTCAATAGGAAGCGACCAGTCGAAGGAGGGCCATAATGTTTCCCACATCATCAACACGAGACAAAGGAATAAGATGGGTGGATGATACAAAGAATCAGAGGAAGGTGTGTAAGGAGACAAGCTGCAGAAGGATTAAGCTCTTGAACATATCAGTGACATAACTCTAGAATTTGGCAACATTTTGGTACCAAGGGATCAAAGGTCATGATGATGCAGAAAGGATCAGATGGAGTGAAGAAAAATGAATAACCCAAAACCTGGAAGGCCAACGATAGAATGAGGATATCCCAACCTGGCACGAAGCAGAAAGAGTGTAGATGTCCAAGAGCGACAAGCTACCATAATAACTAACATAACCAACAGAATGTTTCCAAACTTTCCCCCACCATTTCTGGTGAGTACCCCAATTATTTTTGAAACACAAGCTTGAAGGGGATATCATATGCTTGTAATGTAAGTTCATCCTTCTGACGAATCCGACCTAGTGATTTTTTAGCGATCCCTAGGAAGGAGAAGATCGGTCTCATCATGGTGACAAGTCCAATGTCGTCAAGGTTTAACGAGTTCGACATAGGTAAAACTCGGAGTCTTTTTAATGTTTAGAGAGTTTGAAAAAGACATGGAAAAGAAAACTCCATAGGTCCCTTTTCGTAAATTTGTTCCTCGAATCTGTAAAAGTAGAAAACAATATCCAAGGGAACTTATTGACCATGATAGATTAACGTATACCTTTTCGTAAGCAATCTATCCCAGCCCATAAAAGGGGTAAACTTATACTGGGTAGATGATGCTTCGCAGCCTTTAACGAGTTCAAAGCGACAAGAGCTCGGCAATCTTTTCATGTTTCAAGAGTCAGAAAAGAGATTAAGGTTGACTCCAAAAGGGACTTTTTTTTTTTACCGAGTCCGAAAAAGTATAAAACATAACTCATAGATTCATCACTTGCGTTCGCAGAAACCTGTTGCTGCACAAAAACAAGTGTAAGATCTATTTTTAATATTAAAAAATGCATAAAATACTCAAAATAGATAATAAAAAAACCCTAGTTTACAAACCTTAATTTTACAAAAGGCTTATAAAAAGATTCATTAGATAAAAATTAATTTACTTTTCACTATTTTACCTCAAAGTGAAAAATTTACCCTTGTGCGTTCATGATTTCAACGGTCGACTGGAGGAAGATCAGAACCTTGTTGGCAAACCCGTCTGGTCCAGATAGGTTCCACACGATTCCCTGCATTTTTAGATAGATTGTGATTCATTTTTTGATAGTATTAGCCACCATTTAGGAGGATTTTAGGATAAACATATCCGCGACAGTCGTCGCGGGTTGCCAGCTCGGGACCGCGACGACCCAAATTCTTCAACGGGGAAAAAACGAGATCTTTGCGACTGTACACTCAAAAGTCGCAATGAACCCGATTTTTCATAACAGTGGATTTTGGCTTGGCGCACCTGTTAGAAAAACAAGCGCGATGAGTGCCAATAGTCAAAATTTCCCAAAACCTAAGCAGTTTCACAGAATTTTAAGCACAAATGGAGAACTTATAATTGCTTATGTGTATATGCAAGTTAAAACCATGGTGATTGAGTGGAAGGAATGGGAGCACATCAGTGATGACGAATTAGCCATGGGGGATCAAAATTGCCTAGAGGTGCTCCAGAATTGCGGGCTTCTGAAATTATTTATGGTGCCCTATTTGAGGGTGCAACTGGACCTACTCCAATATCTGGTTGGAGCATGGGACCCGAATGAGGGAAAATTCAACATTCGAGGGCAAGAGGTAGAAATTGAGGCAGTGGACATTTATTTCCTTATAGGGTTTTCACTGAGGGGGGAAAGGCCCCACATGACCAGAATCTGTATCCCTGGAGAAATCATGGATATCCTTATCATAAGGCTGTGTCCGGATGAGGATAAGTCAAATAAGGGCATAAAACTCAAGATTTCAATAGTTAGAGACTTGTCTCTTCGAGTTCTCCTCTCTACCATCACTAGAGTAGCTGGCTCATAGGCCCCACATGAGGCCACCAAAACCCAACTCTGGCTAGTAGTCAACTATTTGGATCCCACCGTTTTTAACTGGGCCGAGGTCATAACAGATAACTTAAAACGAAAATTAAAAAAATTGTTGGCATTATGATGCAGATGTTGTCCTTGATGGCAACTCAGTCAGATGAAAGATCATAGTACAACAAGTTAACAACAAAGAATTACAGATCAAGCTACAAAGAATGAAGAAAGAGAGGTATACATAGGTTCACCTTGACCAAGCTGTGTATACACGCAGGTTCACTGACCACAAGTAGCATATACATACACACACACTTTCACAGAAGGAAAAGCACGTATATCTTGGAAACTAAGTTTTTGGTCTGAGGTATTTGGTCCATGGTATTTTGATCCAAGGTATTGGTCCAAGGTATCTAGTCCGAGGCATTGACCCTAGGTATTTGGTCCAAGGTATTGGTCCTAAGTAGTTTTGGTCCATGGTATTGAGAAAGGACTAAAACTATAAAAGGAGGAGAAGATCATTAAGCCAGGTGTGCAAGTGTTGAATATCTGATTAAGTGTAAGATCTAGTATGCGGGTTATTGGCTTAAGGTGTTGTGCTTGATCTGAACCAAGGATGAACCTTAGCAGTTGATGAAGGATAAGATATAATGATGGATTAGGATCTTAAGGCTTGAAATGAATTATCATTATGTGGTTTGATCATGTATAGTCTAGATATGAATACTGATGCATGCGTTGATCTATAAATATTATGATCTAGGTATAACTGAAGTTCGGAATAGCTACAGAATTATGAATTAATATTTTTAGATGTGTACGATGGTTGGCTTTGATAAAAGCGTGTATACACGCAGGTTTGACACATGGAAGTAGCATATACCTCATAAAGTATGTTTTAGTTTTTTCTATTTGCTGTTGTGGAGTTCTGGTTTCTGGTTTGGGTTTTGGTTACTGTATTCTGGTGGCAGTATTTTGAATGATCAGATTGATTGAGATTTAACAATAGGTTGTCAAAATGATTGATTGATTCAGTTGTGGTTGAGTTTCAGTGATTGGTTGATGCAGATGTATTTGATAATTGAATTATGATGTTGTTGATGGATCTAGTTTGAAAATTTATGAAACGTGATCCTTGAAGGAAGAAAGAAGATCGTAGCCTTCTGTAGGTTGCCACCTACATACTAGTAAACATATCATATAGTACAAGAGTTAGGGGGTTGTAGCTCCCTTCCAATAGAAGCTAGAGAATGGGAGAAGGTTGTAACCTTCTGCAGGTAGAAGCCTGCGTACTGGTATAAGTCTGCACTAGTACAAGATTGTAAATAGATTTTCTTACTATTAAAAGAAGACAAAGACGACAATAACAGGTGGTTTTTACCCACATTGGGTTTCCACCTTGTATCTTGGTGTTCATGTGTGTCCCTTATGTGTGATGCTTTATTCTTCTTTTACTACACTGTCTAATAAATCTCTGATATACTGGTTAAAGTTCAATGCATGATAAATTGGGTAAATCAAAAGTTCTCTGCATATACGCTGGTTATTTTAAGTACAGTCACATGTACACGCTGGTTCACTTACCTGAAGTAGCGTATACAAATATGTTTGGGAAATAAAATTATTAACCTGATAATACTGATTCACCCCCCCCTCAGTATTATTTCCAATAAATGGTATCAGAGTAGGTCCTTTAGAACAAGCTTGATTGCTTGAAGGGAGATCGATCATCATGAGTAATCAAGAAAGCGTGGGATCGATCAGACCGCCAATCTTTGATGGGAGCAACTTTGTTTATTGGAATATAAAAACCACATCCTATCTACAATCACTTGGAATGGATGTCTGGGAAATCGTGGAAGGAGGATATACATTTCCATCATCAATTCCTATAGATATGGCAGGGAAAAAGAAATATGAAAGCGACGCCAAGGATGTCAATACATTATTGGGAAGTTTGTCACAATCAGAGTTTGTCAAAGTTATGCAGCTCAAATCAGCCAAAGAAATATGGGACAAAATCGTTCTAAGCTATGAAGGAGACTCTCAGGTAAAACGTGCTAAACTTCAAACTCTCAGAATTCAATATGAAACTCTTAAGATGCACAATGATGAAATTATAGCTAGTTACTTCTTACGTATAGATGAGGTTGTCAATTGTATGAAGAATTTGGGTGAAGATATAAAGGAAGTTACCTTAGTTGAGAAAGTTTTAAGATCCTTGTCTGCTAAATTTGAATCAAAAGTGTCTGCCATAGAAGAAAAACAGGATCTACAGACTATCACTATGACACAGCTTCACAGAATCTTAACTTCCTTTGAGATGAGAAAACAAGGTCCATTAGATATGAGAGAAGCTACATTTAAAGCTTCAACAAAAGGAAAGGAAGAACTCAATGAATCGGGACATATTTCAGAAGAAGAAGATGAAGTAAACTTTGTCAAGAAGCTTCAACGGGGTTCTGAAATATTTAGAGGTAAACTACCCTTCAAATATTTTTCCTATGGTAGAGTCAGTCATTATGCTGCCAAATTTCCTCATAAAGATAAATTTGATAAAGGGAAGGAATATGGAAAATGGAATAGAAAACAAGTTTTAAGTAAAAAGAGTTACTATACTCATGAAGATAGCGATGGTTTATCAAATAGTGATGAAGATGAAAATAGTAATGACTATAGACTTCTAATGGCTTATGACGATGATAATTTTTGGGATGCTTTAGGAGAAGATGACCTTCATGAAGAAATATCTAAACTCAAAATATGTTTAGAAAAAAAGAATATGATTATAGGTACCTTGACATACCAACTTGCTAAAAAAACAAACACAATGAAAAACTAGAATGTGCAATTGTGGGTCTAAGAAAGGATCTTGAGAAAGTGAAATCTCTCAATATTAAATTTGCTAAAGGATCAAAAACCTTAAATGAAATTATCAAAGTGTAGTGTTCTCCTCTGATAAAGATAGGTCTTGGATATACTGAAGAAGCATCTCAATCATAGAAGCCATCAACCTCTAGTAAAAGCTATCTTGATGCAGCAAAGAACAGTGAACAGTATGACAATCGTCAGCAAAGGCATACAGTAGATCACTAGGTAAATCAGACTCAATTTGCTTCAAGGATGAACAAAAGCCACAACCAACCTTAGGTAAACCATACTCAAGTTTCTCCAAAGATGAATATCAATAGAAACTACAATCACTAGGTCAATAGATTCGATAATCGCGGGAACTTCTTTAATGGTCAATGTTTCTCATGTCATAATTTTGGACACAAAGGTGCTCAATGTGTTGCTTACAAAACCATCATGACTAGAGAAGCACGAAATCAAAGGAATGTGACAGGGATAAAGAAAAGTTCCTATAATAACCTTTCTCTTGTTGAAAATGATATAGAATGCTCAGTCTATAACAACTTTGGCCATGAATAATCTGAATGTAGGAGAAAATTTCGGCAAACTACTCAAAAGGAGCAAACTCCATTAAATCCCAAGATATGGAGAAGGAAATAACCTCAAACAGAAAGATGTGGTATAGCCTTGTATGCAGAAGGACAAGAAAATCAGTGGTACATCGACAGTGGATGCTCAAAACACATGACAGGTGACAAAGAAAAACTTCACTCATATAATGCCTTAGAAAAGAAAACGAATGTCTCATTTGGAAATGACACTTCTTCTATCATAAAAGGTAAAGGCTCAGTTTTCTTGAAAGAAAAGGTTAAAGTTTGGAATGTTATGTATGTAGATGGTCTAAAGCATAACCTGTTGAGTGTCAGTCAAATGTGTGATCAAGGAAATGAAGTGGTGTTTTGATCAAACGGATGTGTTGTTCGTGAGCTTGATATAGGAGAAACCATGATCAAAGGTACAAGAACTCCAAACAACCTATACATACTCAAGGGAGGACAACAACAGTGCTATCTAAGAAAAAATGATGAAAACTAGTTGTGGAATAGAATATTGGGACATCTAAGCTTTTCTCAAATAAGAAAAGCATGCAGATTCTAGGTTGTTCATGATCTTCCAGATATCAGCATATATGAAAATACAATATGAAAACCATGTCAATTTGGTAAGCAAACTAGATCTCACTTCATTGAAAAGGAAGGGTCAACTAGTAAGCCTCTTGAACTTGTCCATACTAATTTATGTGGACCATCAAGGAAAAAGTCACCTCGTGGAGAAGAATACTTAATTTTGTTCATTGATGATTTTTCTAGAATGTGTTTGATAGGTCTTCTAAAGCATAAATATGAAGCATTTGAAAAGTTCAAACCCTTCAAAGCTTTAGTTGAAAATGAATCAGATTGCAAAATCAAATGCCTTAGATTTGATCGAGGAGGGGAATTTACCTTGGATGTGTTGTGAACAGGTTCTTCGTGTTCGATGTGAGGTTTTCATCATTGGCCTCCGATCGAATGATTCTACGGGTGTTCAACGCCAACTCACTGATTCGCACACCATAGATTGTACCTATAGTACCTTGAGGACCATTGTCATTATTGGTGGTACCTCTCGCATCTGTTAACAATTTTCATCATTGACTGGTAATCGGACGATGTTCCTACATGTTCGACTTCGACTCCCATATTTGCATGCTTGAACTTGTACTTCGTTCGGGTTGAGATGGAGTGCAAGACCCTGGATTTTGTCTGTAGAGATCCACGTTGCGATTTTGTGGATTATTATGATCATTACATGACTCATTCACTGGATGGTTGCGACCATGCCTGAGTTTGTTTATCGAGCCTCACTGGATGGCTGCGTCCATACCTTGGATCTAGATTTTTATGTACTCTGCTATGGATGGCTGTGCCCATACCACATACATCATGTACTTGAGATGTCAGTTGTACTTCTTCATGCAGGTTCTCCGGTGGTAGTGTTTTCAGTTGGCCATGTTCTTGTAAAGCATTTCACCCCTCTCTCTCTCTCTCGGGCCTCATGCTTTAGGGGGCATCTGTTACACAGTAATTTGTCACTGTCCCTGTTACTCCTTCTCCCGCACCTTGGAGGACTTGTTTCGAGACTTGTGAGAAATGACGTGACCTGGAAACACTTGCTTTTGCAGACAAAGGCGATCCCTACTAGCCCAAATGGGGTCTAGCAACAATCAAACAACACTAACACACAGGTTCCTAATTGCAAATCAAAGACCGATGATGAGGGCCTACCTGGATTCCAACGCTAGTACTTGTAGAAGAGTCATCGCTCCCGTTCCTTTGCTTCGGCTGGTCACGATCCCTACAATCCTCGTGAATGGACACCTGCACATGCAAAGAATGACATAAACACAAGCATAAAATCCAATAGATGCAACTATATATCAGTCAGAAAGGATATAACTCAATCATCATTAAAAAGACAATAAGAGTGGAACCATAATGATAGTC
>APFE031346514.1:85639-111079 GCA_000404065.3 Pinus taeda
ATATATATACACACACACCTATGTTTTGATATATCGACTTATTATGTCTTTAATGTTTATTTTTACAAATGTCGCAAATGTCTATCTAACACATGATTTTCCAATGCATCAATTAATGTATTTAGTCTTCTAGGAATATGTTGATATGTAATGTAGTCAAAATTATTTTCCAGTAAATGAACACGTAAATACAACCTTAAAATTTGAGGGTTTCTGATGGAATAATGCCCGTTGAGTTGAAGAACAACAAGTTGTGAATCTAGATTCACAATCAATGCACAAATATTGAGGGCAATAGCCTCAGTCATTAATTCAACGATTGCACTATATTCAACGACATTTTTTGTAGCACATCCTAAACAAACACCTTGAAGATCTACCAACTCACTTTGAGGATCATAGATAACCCATGCTGCGGAGGAAAGATTCCGAGTACTGCGACAGGCACCATCAATGAAACTGACATAAAGTGTGATAGACATCTGCATAAGAAGAAAAAAGGACACAATAAGCGGCAAACGCTTACACACCAAGCCAAACATGTACAAAATGAAAAACACACTTATGTACACAAAAATGCATGAAAGACTCATGCATAATATTTCTTGAGATAAAGCCCATTCCAGGGCTTATCTAAAGGGTTTCCTTCATAGTCAATTAGCTCATAGGCCCCTTTTTGCAAAACATGTTTGACAATATAGGGCCCATGCCACATGGGTTCAAATTTGCCTGCCCCCAGCTTGTCATTAGCTTGATCATATAGCAGGACTAAATCCCTCTCCGTGAAAGAGCGTGGGTTGACAGTTTGATCGAAGTGATTTTTCACTCTCTTCTTCAATGCTTCAATGACTAAAGAAGCAAATCAACGAGTCTCTTCAAGCCATTCTAGATAAAGAAGGCGTTCTTCCACCGAAGTAGTATTTGGTAGTAATTCGATAGCTAATTTGAGAGAATGGATTTCGCATTCAATCGAAAGGGTAACTTCTAGACCATAAACATGTTGAAATGGTGTGAATCTAGTTGCATCCTTAATCGAGGTATGGTAGGCCCATAGAGCAGAAAACAACATCAAATGCCAGTTGGACTTATGCATTCCAATGGTACACTGAAGCATAGTAACCAACACTTTGTTTACTGTCTCGACTTGGCCATTTCCTTGAGGGTAATATGGCGTCGAACTATCGTGACACAAGCCTAACTAAGTTGTCAACTCAGTCATCATATAACCACGGAAATGGGAACTATGATTAGTGACTATAGCCTGAGGGACTCTGAACCTGGTAATTACGTGATTGAACAGAAATTGCGCAGCTATCGTACCATTGTTAGACAATGTAGGCATTGCTTCGACCCATTTCATAAAATAATCGATGGTCACGATGATATACCCATGCCCCCCGGTCGAGTGAGGGTTACAGGTCATAAAATAAATGCCCCATTTATCAAAAGGGTTGACGGTAATGACAAGATGAAAAAAGGAAGGTGGTGCACACATCTTCTGCTGGTAAATTTGACACGCGTGACAGGAGCGGACAGTGAGAATGTAATCTTTGAAGATGGATGGACAAAAGTAACCAGTACAAACAATATTTTGGGTAGTAGCATAACCAGACATCTGACCGCCACATGGACTAGAGTGGCAGTCATTTAAGACTTGTTCAACTTCCTCGAAAGTTATACAGTGGCAGAGAAATGAATCAACGCCGAGATGATATAAAGTGTCTCCACCAATATGATAGGGCTGAGAATGGTAGCGAATGGTCCTCTAATCGAGAGGGATTGGAAGCAAACGGTAATGAGAAAATCAACTCAGCAAAGACCAGTGACTTCTTAGATTTGGTAGTGGTAAACTCCAAATCAAACTCTTGAAGGATAACAATCCATTTTGAGTATTTTCCCCCCAGTAATTGGCGTGACAGAATGTATGTCATCGGGTTGCAATCTAAAATCATGGTCGTAATGCACAACAAAATGTAATGACGAAAATTTTGGACAGCCTGAACAGTTGCCAAGGCTAACTTCTCGACATAATCATAGCAAATCTCAGCATTGAGAAGGTTGCGGCTACGATAATATATGACATGCTTAGAACCATCGTCGTCATCTTAGACTAGAACCATACCAATGGTACTATCACCGGCAGCTAGAGAAAGAGAATAATAATGATGATAGTTGGGTGGACACAATAGGGGATCAGAAACAAGAAGTGTCTTGAGTTGCTCAAATGACCTTTAGGCAATGTCATCCCAAATAAATGGAGTGTCACTCTTAAGGAGACATGTGTAACCTTTAGTAACCCTAGCATAGTTGGGGATAAAATGATGTAGGAAATTAGCCTTCCCCGGCAAACTCTGCAACTGATACAAAGAAGTAGGAGGTGGGAGATTCAGAATAGCTTCAACCTTGAGTGGATTGAGATGAATACCCTCCTTAGAAATGACAAACCAAGGAGTTTACCGGATTCAATAGAGAAGACACATTTATGCAGATTGAGACGAATACAGTAATGTCTAAAGCGAAGAAAAGTTTGGTGGAGGTGGTTCAGATGGTCTGTGCATTTAGCTGAATGAGTCAAAAGATCCCAGAAAAGGCTGAACAATGTGTCTGATGCCATGAAAAGCATAAGACATTTCTCGTTGGAAAGTTGCACCAGCATTCTTCAGACCAAAAGGGAGCTTTTTGTAAGCAAAAGTACCCCACAGACAGATAAAGGTAGTTTTGTGTTGATCGGCAGGCGAAATATTGATTTGGTTGTAGCCAGAAAAGCCGTCCATAAAAGATAATATCTCACTCCCGACACAGTCATCTATAAGCTGGTCAATAAAGGGAGTAGGATAGTTGTATTTCAGAAATGTGCAATTGATGTCACAGTAATCAACACAAACCCTAATAGTGTCTTGCTTTTTGGTTACAGGGACAATGTTAGATACCCAGTTTGCCAGTGGAATAGGGTAAATGAACCCAACTTTTAGAAGCTTTTCAACCTCCCCCTTAATGGCAGCTACCTTTCTCGTATGCACGGGACATAAACTTTGATGAACTGGTTTCACATCAAGATACGTAGGTATCTCATGTACCACGATACTTGGATCTATACCAGAAATTTCTTCATATGACTTGACAAACACATCACGAAACTATCAGAAGAGATTGGTGTAAATCTAGATCTCCTCGGAAGAACAAGTCACTCCAATGTGAACATTTTCAACAATCCCTAGTTTAATAGAGATTTCGATGGGGATGTTTTGCATAATATTTCCCATATTCCCTTCAAAAAATACCTCATGAACAATGATGGGTGTCTGAAGCAACTGAGAAGGAACATGGGAAGCAAACTTATCCAGATAGGTAGTCATGGCCCCATGGCCTGGGAGAAACGAGGAACGATGATGATTATTGACCCAAGGAGGATCCTCGAAAGACAAAGTCTCAAGAAGAGCTTCATCAAAAGGAAATTTCTCTCATAAAGGATCTAGAGAGGAAATATCTCCAAGCGAGGGGGATTGCACATACATGTCGAGAGATCTACTCGAAGGAGTAGAGTCAGAAGATGAAATCGAAGCCGAAATGATTTCAACATAGTTGAGCTCTACAGGGGCTCAACTACATAACATCACCCAATGAATCCACCTGATCGAGGGGGGGAATCACCCAGGGATCAGGATTGATAGAGATCATATTGATGAAGGTGACATTAGGAGGTGGGAGTGAAAAAACACCCATAAGGGCAAGATATTTAAAGAGTCTAGCACCCACACACTCATAGGGAATACTAGTATGCTCCACAAAAGGAAAATTGCCATCCGAGGAAGAGGAAGTGAAGAAGGACAACTGATCGATTGTAACAATTTTCCCTTGATGAGGAAAATGGAGTACATGAAATAATGATGAAGCCACGGCACGCATAGCATACGTCCAACTTCAACCTAGCAAAAGGTTGTAACTCAGATTAGCATCAACAACTTCGACTTCGACATCGACTGTCTTCCCTTCCAAGGTGATAGGAAAGTGCAGGAGAATACCAAATGGACGATAATCTCTTCCATCAAATGCTTCCAAGGTATTGGGAGATTGACTCAAAGAGGGAGAACTGATGGCCTTCCAACAAGTAAAAGACATGATGCAAGTTGAGGCTCCTTCATCAATAACAGTACACTTAATATTCTTTGAGTTAATAGTGACTTAGATGAGAAAAGCGATTTGATGAGGCAAATGCAGCACATGATTTTCAATATTGAATGTAATTAACTCAGAATTAGCTGGATCAATGCCACCAATGGTGGATAGTAGAGACTTCCGTTGGGGAGGACAACTCTGGAGAACCTACAACATGGATATAACCGAAGGGGCTTGGTCTAGGTCTTTGACAATACTATAGTGTTGCATGGCACGAGCATTGGGGTTATAGGAAGATTTCCAGAGAACTCCCTTAGTAGGCGGTCTAATGACAGACTCGGTGTTGGACCATTCAATATGAAGTGGTCCAGAACTGGACGAAGGAACGTTAGAAGGTACTTCATGTTCCCTCCCGGCGGACGAAGCATAATCTTTTGATCAAGTACTCACATGAATAGGGATAGTCCCAGCCATAAAAACCTGGGAGCCAAAAGAGGAAGAGGATTGAGGTTGGTCTACCACCATTTGAGTTTGCTGCGAGGGAAAAGGCTCTTTAAGTATAGTAGGAGTCCCTGAAGTCCCCTTAAGAAAATGACTTACCTCAAACCGTCGAGGACAGTCTTTAGTGTGGTGATCGTCATCACAGATAAGACAAGGATACTTAGGTTTATGTTTGGAACCATCATTAGTAGGAGTCTTAGGAGGCTCTTTCTTTGGCACGTCGGACTTATTTTTACCTTTCCCTTTCTTTTTACCTTTCAAAGTTTTCTCTGCCACAGTGGACTAGACAACATTAACTTCTGAGGTTTTCCCAAAATTAGATGAAGGCTGAGAAGCATTTTCAACAGGAGCAGTAGATTTTTTCTTTGCATGAGCAGTGGAAGACTTTTGAGAAGATTGAGCAATGAAACCAATAACACCATCGATAAAAGGTGTCGATGGAGCTTTAGAAGTTCCAGGTTGCAGAGCATCAGGTAAGATGTCATAAAGCCTGCCAGATTGGGAATCTACCAAATCAAGATATTGAGCATGTGTGATGGCTTGCTCTTCAGTAACACATGCCCCCGTAGCAATATCTCGGGCTATCGGACCGACAAAAGAGGTAGTAAACTAGTCAGTTAGTAGCTGATCAAGGATCCTGAACTTGATCAAATGGCGACGCCTTATCCATTCATGAATATGATCAGAGATATCGGTAGTCGTGTCCTATTTCAGAGAAGTAAGGAGGTGTGTTCCTATTTCATAGCGAATCAGTAACTGAAAATAGGTAAGAAATGCCATCGAAAGAGAGTTAAAGTCTTGGAAAGTTCCACGAGCTAGTTCAATGTACCATTTCGCAACGGAACTAGTAAGAGTCCTCTGGAAAAGATGAACACAGATAGAATCATCAAGCCAGGGAACACAATTCAGTACTAGTATCTATTGAATCACAAAAGGAGGAATCACCCAACCTTTAGTGAAAACAATAGCAACTACTTTTAATGACGTCAGAGCACATCCCTAGCCTAGACCTCTAGATATGTGAGCGTTAAGTTCCAATGCATTTTTAAGTTTATTCAATAAATTTTAACAGTTAATCTTGAATTAAGTCTTGATTTTAAGGCCCTGTCGAATGTATCTTCAAAATCCCTAGAATGCAACTAAATGAGGAAAAATACCATTCTTGTTGGATGAAAAACTAGCTAAGGAAGAGTGAGAGGTTCAATGCATAACAGCTGAATGGCAAGAAAGCAAACCAATCAAGGAAAAAAGGGAATACTTCTACCATTTACTCAAACTTGCAAGCAATCTAAACAAGAAAATGGAAAACACACTTTTTGTTTTTCGATATCTTAATCTCAAGAATCTGCTAATGCAAAAATCGTCTTTCAAATCTTAATAAAAGATGAATGCAATTTTTTATTTTTTCAAATAAATGATAAGCAACTAAATGCAAAATTAATCAAAGGCTCAAAACTAAGGAGATATTTCATTTTGCAAACTGGAAAGCTGTCTCACTGACCAGGAAGCAATGTGATCTATGCCAAGTGAAGGAAGGAAACCACACGAACAAGACATGAAAGCTTGGTAACCAAACATCACATACCAATTAGGAAGATGACAAACAATGAATAGGAAGAAGCCTCAAACAAAGTCAGAGATTATGCCAAGCAGAGTCTAAAGATCCCAATGAATGAGTGACCCAAGCAAACCAATAATTTAAGAAACCCTAAGGTATTTAGGTCACACATTTCAAGAGGAAGGATTTCAAAAGACTTGAAACCCGGAATCAAAAATCTTAACAACCAACACTTCTGATACAATAAAGAGGCAAAAAACAGGCTCAGAGGATAGAACACACTGGCCAATCAACCAACAAACTTCAATATTTGAAACTTACAGGAATCGTCGCAAGTATAAAACTAACAACATGCACTGAAAATAAATTGTTGCACCCCTCTAACTAAGCACTTTTCGACGTTGTCACGAAAGTACACCAGTTAGCTGTGTCGAGTTGATTTTAGAACTCGTTACAACTGTTAGGTAATTTAATCACGCCAGACAGTAAAAGGTGCGACCTAGAAGACAACGAAGGCGCAACTACTTTGTGACTGTTAGAAAATAAACAGTGATGACCTTAGATCAAAGGAAAAAAATGAAAGTTTAGCTGAGGCAAGGCCAGATCTATCACCCATGAGAGTGGGAAGACTACAGGAGTAATCTAACAATTTCCAGAATAGAGCATGCTACGCAAACAATAAGGGAGACAATAAACAAACAAAACCAATCAACAAAAAATACAAAAGACAAGACTCCCGAGTGGAGTCGCCAACTTGTGACATAGGCAAGTTCCCTCTATGGACAAAGGCAACCCCTCTAGCCCTAGAGTGGGTCTAGTCACCGTAAAGACAATACCAAGGCAAATTTCCTTAGAAATATGGTGTTATGAAGGCCTACCTTTAGACCAACGTTCGATGAAGACCTCATTGTGTTGCTCCAGCTCTTGTTCTTCTAATTACTTGTACCTGAAAACAACATGTAGAGAAACACCACAAACACAATAGAAAATGACCAAATAGTCTACTTGAGGAGTCAAGGAACCTCAAGATATCGACAAACAATTCAACATACAATATAGGAAACAAGCTATTGATTTGTATTAATATAAATCAAAGTAAAACTTACAACCAAGCCTTGACATCGTAAGTCTCCTCGAAGGGTCCCGTCGGCATGTCTTCGTAAGCATTTACTTGTGAACCGTCTCCCAAGGGAACAAATGACTCTCTCTTTCGTTCAAACGATTGATGATAGAAAGTTCTCAAACCAACTATACTCAAAAATATCTCAAGCCAAAATACATGTGAGGTTACTTCCACACTCCAATAACACTCTTTACCTCTACTCCTCTCTTAGAATCCTGAAGCTACCAAATTACATCTAGCTATCATCAATCTACATCCAAGCTAACTGATCTCATTAATGGAGGAGACATTTATAGGAGAGAGAGGTTCCATAAGAGATGGGAGGAAGAGCTTATCTCTTAGGGAGGTTGCATAAAAGGTGGAACAACTATCCCAAAGGAGAGAAGCGATCTCATCTAACCCAACAACCAGCCCTAGGACCGCCCATGAAGCAGTTTCATCTCGAAGCTTCGACAAGTTGTTAAAAATATTGCCAAAAGTAGATCGTCATGGGTGAAACACAGGGACAGAGCGAACTTCACTAGGGCTAGTGCAAACTTGACCATCTTCATGAGTGGGACAACTGATGACCCATGACGACCCAGAAACTTAGGTAAAAAGGGGTCTCCTTTAGGGATAATGAACTAAAACATTCTTCCTGAGATTACGATGAAGGTATTGACACATAATTGGCAACATGACATAGAAAATATGTCAATAATATGGACCAGCAGTATCCAGGATCAACGAATGTGGGGTTGGTGACAAATTACTGTGTAACAGTGCTCACCCTCACTTTTTGTTTACTGACCAAGGGTGGCCAAGTTAACTGGCCACCTCCATCTTATTAAAATACCTCCTCTCGACATTTACACATTTTTCATTATTTACACATAGGGAGGAGATGATAGTTTTCCATATATGTGCCTACCTCGTGATCAATTGATGTAGGGATGTGCATGCTGGAGCTGAAACTTTTTATTTCCATCAAGGGAGTTGACTTGCTATTTTATTTTCTTTCCTATGTATATCTCCTTTGCTCCTTATGGTATTTGACTATTGTTGTTGCTATGTGTGTAGGTACCTTGTTGATGTCCAAGTTGTTGCTGCTGGTGAAGAGTCTTGTTGGGAGTAGTATTACTACTGTAGAGTGCCACATGAGTTGGTATCACCCCCTACTGATGGAAAAAATGAGATTATGGCTTTCTGTGAGGT
Organism: Pinus taeda; assembly: GCA_000404065.3. Lineage (NCBI taxonomy): Eukaryota > Viridiplantae > Streptophyta > Pinopsida > Pinales > Pinaceae > Pinus > Pinus taeda. The sequence continues at coordinate 94,132 of APFE031346514.1, forward strand.
TTGCATAGGCTGCTACATGGGGAGGTTTTTGGCTTGAGGGGCTTAGACCCAGGTTGAGAGTTAGTTGTGCTAACCAACAAAACCCTATACCATCAGCCCTTTCAGCAATGATTTGCTCACGCAGACCGCAGTCTCACCCGTGGTGATATTGGGGGATGCTAGAACCATATTTCAACATCCAAAAGGATATGGAGTGTGGATTCTGACTTAGTCTTAGATCTATATCTTCACTATGCGATCTTACTTAGTGTTGTACTGAATCTGATCTATTCATACAAAAATACTACTCACAAATTTAAACTCTATCTACTATGCATAAATCAATGGATATTAACTGTAATTAACTGTAACAACATTCATACATCAATTATGATCTATATTTTACTTGCACAACACAGAAGTAAATAGTAATTTCCTAAAATAAGGTACAAAAGGTAAGCATACAGATCTGCCTTCAAAATATTCTTTATTAACTTCAGATCTTCACATTTATAATCTTCTTACCCTATGCACACGGCTATAGATTTACCAAGGTCTATGTACACAAAGATGCAAGAACCTTCCCCTTCACCTGAATACAGAAAGATATAACAATTACAGACTCAAAACGGTAACATAACATGAACTCCTTTTACTTTCTAAGACAACCCTTTATATATCCTTTTTCCCTTATAATACCCTAGTCTGCAAACCATGGGAACAACTTAGAACATTCAAATTAATCCCGTCACTTTATAAAATAAGGGGCTTTGACCAAACCTAAAGCCCCTATGACTCCTAAAACATTGCGCGAATAGAATTTTTCTCCTCAAAATGCAGATTCTTTACAAAACTTTGACCTAGGAGGACCTTATCCAACAGGCCCCCAACACAAAGATGTGTCTCGTCCCGAGTTACTTAGCTGGTACATCCTAAATCTTTGCTTTGAGACCACTGTATGCATTCATAAATAGTTTAAATGTCTCTACGCATTGCATGGCGGCATGTTGTACTTCCTCTACCATCTTTTCTAGTCATTTGCCCTGTTGTTGCCAGACCAATGGTTCTTTATGTCTACCTGATGATCTTTAGTTTGTTCACCAATTACTTCAGCATAGACTGGTTTGTGAACATCTTGAAATGTGTGCCTAATAATTAATGCCATAATTTTTGTAGCGTGTAGACCATCGATAAGCCCACTTGTTCTGTTGTGGAATAATTTATTTCTACCTTAAATAACTTGTGGCTCGCAAATGCGATGGGCTAATCAAGATCCCCTTCTCCTGGCTACGCTAAGACAACCCCCAAAGCTATACAAGATGCATCTACATGAACATGGAACTTCTTCTTCCAATCTAGAAACACCTGAATCAACGAAGTGACCATTTTTTCCTTTAAGATGTCGACACTCTGCTAACATTCACCATCCCAAAAAAAGGTGACATCTTTCTTCAGTAATTTTTCCATCGACGCAGTGATCTGCACGTAGGCCTTTATGAACTGACCATAATAACTAGTATGGACTAGAGTCACGCATAGTTGCTTCACATTCTTTGGCAGATCCAAATTGATAATAACAACAATTTTTGTAGGTTCCACCATCAGTCCCTGCTTGCAAACAACATGTCCCAGTAATATTCCATATGGTACACAAAAAATACACTTTTTTTATGTTCAGCGAGATTTGATATTTCCTGCAGATATCCAACATGAAGTTTAGGCTCAAAACATGCTTCTTTAACAGTCCAAAGACTTTCAAGTCATTAAAGTAAACCTCCAGAAATTTTTGAATGAATTCTTCAAACGTTGTGACAACAACTCTAGAGAATAGCGTAGGCGCATTCTTCAATTCAAACGACATGACTATATACTAAAACAATCCCCATTCCATGGAAAATTGACCTCACTTCTATCTTCTAGTGCAATCTTGGTCTGATGGTACCATGAAAAATGAACTATAAAGGAGTAGGCCTCATGTCCTCCCACATTATCCAAAACTTCATCAATAGAAGGCAGTGGGAATGGGTCATGCACGCATGCATCGTTCAACTTTCTTAAATCAACACAAATCCTTATTTCTCCCTTAGTCTTTTTCTCTTGTACTACTGTCAGACTCACCCATTTAGATTCTTCCATAGGTTCAATTATTCCTATTGTGACCATCTTCTTGAGCTCCTCCTTCACCTTCTCTTTGTATTTTTGGTTTATCCTATATGGTCGATGTTTTACAGGTTTCCCATATGGCTTCAAAGTGATATTCATTACGCCTATGTCACCTACGTTAAATATATAATTCATGTTAAAATTATCTATGTTTAATGAAATTTGAATCTATTCCTCCCTCTCACTCCACAAAGCCTCAGAGATCCAATGGCCTGCCTACCTTTCCCTGTTTCAATCTTTTCTTATATTTCTATTTTTGATCACCTTAAGACTTTGACTCCATTTCCCAATGGCCTTTCTTTGCAGTTTCAACCAAACACTTCAAAAAAAAAACTTTGAACCTAATATCTTGCCTAAAATCACAAACAACAAATCTAAATCCAATAGAGAGATCCCTATCTGAATTTAAAAGGGCTAGCTTCTAAGCTTGAAATTCATTTTGTGGTTACCTCTGGGTTTATTTCACAGCCTTAAGAAATTATGGAGTGCTAACAATTTATTTTTGGTTGCTTTGGTTTTCCTTCTTGGTTTGTTTTCAATCATTAATTCACAACATATTGGGATAATTTGCATTTAAAAAAAAATAGTGAAGAGGTGCATTATGATAGGCATTGGTGTGTTAGAAGCCTCTTACCCTCCTGCAGCCAGCATTCATCAAAGTGAAAATCGAAAATTGAATATAGCTACATTAGGGTGACTAACTCAGAGTAATTCACGCCATTTCAGTTTCACGTTGCATCCGACTTGTGTAAACAACAACCACTAAAATCAACACGATAATGAAATTAACTAGATTTGTCTTTCATTTTTATTGGTAGTACACCAACTCTAGCTTAGGCTAGGGTCTTGGAGATAGGAGTGTGAGTTAACTGCTCCAAGAATACAAAATAAACTTAGCAGCTTCCTGTAGGGAGTTAAATCCATTTGGAGTAGTGCGGTCTAGGAATCCATTATCATAAGAGGGTTAAGCACAAAGTCACACTTGGGATAGGCAGGGTGACATGACCCATTTCTCTTAGTTTCAAGTGGCACGATATAGTGGAGTTTGCATGCATACCAATAGTGCCATTATCACTTGGGGACCACTTGGGAGGTAACTTTCAGGGGGTTTCAATCTTAGCTCCCTTTTAGAGTTAGGTGTGTAGAAATTTCCTTGTGGATCAGCTAGCTCTGATACCATGTAGAAATTCTCAGTGTAGATCACCTGATAATGTAATGTAACTAAAGCAAAATACTTGATCCACTTCTACTATCAAACTTTGTAGAAGCTTAATCAATTTGAACAAGATCAATCATAACACATATAACATAGAAGAAGAAATCATACACATGAAACATAGAATAATACTCTGGGGAAAGCCTCAACTAAAAACTCTGCTATCTGTATTATCATACAAGTGGAAATATCTCAGGATTACACAAAGCTTTAGCTCACAAGCTATCCAGCTCTTAGTACAATCCCTCACTGCTGCTCATAGACAGAATAGACAACACATGTGCCTTCCTTCAGTCCTCCAAGCCTCCTATTGCGCGGTTTCTCCTGGGTCCTCTAGCTGCAACCTGTGTGATTCTCACCTCACACACAAAACTAATCTCTGAAATAACTGCGCAATCCTAAAGGAGTTAATTCCTTCTGCATTGATGAGTTTCTTTTATAGGAAAATTCCTCCAACTGATAGTACACTGTCCCTTCCTTTAATCTCAACTGGGTCTCTGTCTGAACTAACATGCATGAGTTATTTATGAGAGAATATTCAGTTATATGGAGAACACTAGTTGCATGCATGCATTCATTAATTGACCGAACTCACAATTAGTTCCTCCAACTGTTTGGAACTAATTTAAATGGACTTAACTCAGTTAACTAAGCTAACTAATTACAACTTAAAGTACAACTCATCTTGATCTCCTTAATGAAGGGATAACTTCCTCAATCAAAGGGATCACTATTGCATGTATTCACAAAGACTTCATGTTTGAATTTCTCCAACTAATTGACTCAAGATGAATTAATTAATTATTTTTCAAATAGCTGCTAAGATCAAATTCGAATTTTAATTCTCAATTTTAATTTAGGGACTAATTAAAATTGGAATCTATCCCGAAATGTTATTTATAGCAATGTTATTTTTAGCATTTCTATTTTTTTTGCTATTTCCAACAGAGTTGGAGTATATCCTAAAATGCTATTTATAGCAATGCTATTTTTAGCATTTCTTGTTGCTATTTTCAACAAGGTGTCCTTCTATTGTGTGTAGAGTTGTCTTGCGACTATCCCCCCAGGTCGTGTTATTGTAGGTGGTGAACATAATGGCCTATGTTCTTATGGCTCATACACAGGTGTAGGGTCGAGTTCATCTTCTCTATACCCGGGACATATATCACTCATACTCTCTCAATCCTCTCAAGGGGTGTTCCACATCTTGTGAGGGCACTTGGTTCGAGTTTGTAGTGAAAAGGGCTGTGAATTAGGTCACTAGTATAACCGTTCCACTGTAACTTCTTTGTATTTTGGTTTGTGTGTGCTATATTTTAGGAAGTTTCTAGTGTGCGTTATTTGGTCTGATTCAGTATTTTTGGCCTTAGGGTGTTTTCATTAACATAATTGTGTTTAAACGATAAGTTATCACCCTAGATGAATTTATTCATCGACGGTCACGTCGTCTTCACAGTTTACCTCCTGAACGAGGTGGACTTATTACTCCTGCATGAAGAGTGCCTGTCGGTGTTCATGACTTGGATAAACACATAGTCATGGAATCTATACATGGTCCTTCTTGTACTTATCTCATTTTTATTGAGACTTTAGCGGACGATTCTACTTCTCCTACCAACCCACCTTTGACCAACCCATTAGGAACTAAGTTATTTCAGCTGAACCCCAATGGTTCTACACCATCTTATACTTTAGTGCCTTTTTCAGTTATTTATCCTATGGCAAAGTCTGAGACCTCCTTACTTTATACATCAGCGGTATCATCTGCCATGACATCATTGCCACCTCTTAGCATGGCTATACCCACTCCTCTATCCACACCTCTCACTTCTTCTTGGGTCATTCTAACAGTTTCTTCTATGACTCCCACAAATTTCTCGAACGTTTCCATGCCCACATCATCTCCTATACCGACCATGGCACCTCAGCATAGTTAGTTGGTAGGTTCAGGAATATTTGCACCACAATTTTCCCAACGAACTATTCTTATCCCTCAGTTATGCATGGTTACTTAAAGTAATATGTGGAGGGGGTCACTAGCTTTTCCTAGTCAACCTAGGGAAAACGCTACTTCTAGTATGTCAAAATATTGGTACAGCTCGCTCTTTGGAGGGATGCCACCTACTAGTACTTTTACTAGAGGGGCTAGTTTACCTAGGGACAACCTCGCTACTAGTACTATTTCTCACATGGGTTGTCCCCACTATGCTAGTCCTACTACACAGAGTGGTTCTTCTTCTATCCCTGGGTACAACCCCCTTAGTAGCCATGCTTTTGGGGGTCCTTTTCTCACATTGGCCCATAACAGTATTATGTCGAGGCAAACCCTTTTCCTCACCAACAGATACATCATTCTACTACTTATGTGGGGGGACCACATGGTTAGTCAGCTTAAAAATCCATTTTTATCTTCTCTCGATTTACCAGATTTGGCAAAATTAACTAATGACCCCATCCATCATGATCCTTGGTGGCCACCCATGCCTTCCAAATTACCATCTGATATTCCCAAGTTTGAAGGAAAGCCTAGGAGAATCCATCCACACATATTACCACTTATCATTTGTGGTTCTCATCCAATTCTTTGGTGGATGATTCTCTTAAACTTTATGTATTCAAACATACATTGATTGGGGATGTTGTAAAGTGGTACATCGAGTTAGATATTGCATCCTATGGTGAATTTGCCTCCCTAGCTCAAACATTTTTGAGACACTACTCGGTATTGCGTCGATTATGACCTCTTTCCTAATTTCAAACAAGATGATGCAACATTAATTTCTGATCATATTCATGAGTGTTGTCATCATAAGAGGTTGGTGAGAACCAATTTACCTGAGGATATACTACATAAATGGTTCATCCAATCTCTCTGACCTCAAATTTCTACGGATGTGTCCATGTTTATGCTTTTTACCGAGGAAAAGGCTATTTTAGCTTCCCAACAGTTGTATCTTATCTATTCACAGTCGGTTACTCTATGAAGTTCCTGGCCCACATGTTGATGGTGTGATCGGGTTTGTTTCTGATTCTGTGAGCCAACTTGCTGCCCAATTGATCTGAATTGGATCCTTGAAAATTATCAGAGTTCTATGACTATTTCAAATTATGACAGACTTCAAAATCTTGTAAACAATGAGCTATTAGGAAATAACCTCTGAATAATGGTAATTTGTAGCCTGCACAGAGCAACGAGGACCTTCAATCAAAGTGCATTGATCGATGGTCCATGGGGACTATGCATGGTGAAAAAATGGTAGCTAGGAGGCTCAAACCCATAAACGGAGGCTATTTCTAATGTACGATTAGCGATAATCGCACATCACAGGACAAAACCCCTCGAGAAGGAAAGGCCCCGAATGCATAGTCACAAGGAAAACCAGGAAACCGTGGGAAAAGCGGTAAAACAACAGGCGGGTCTGGCGCTCCAAAATCGGTAGAATATCGAAGGAATTTTGGGTGTTAAGCGGGTTTGTCAGAGGACCATGTGATTCCATACACTGAATGACGCATGTCCGGTGGATGAGAGAGAAAATCGCTCTCATCGCAGGCTAACGGTTGAGCAAATCACCCGTTCTATAAAAGAAATAATTGTAGGATCTAGAGGCCCCAGATCAAACGATGGAGATTTCACTTGATGGGAGACCAGATTTGGCAGAAGAATAAGCTGAGGCATATGAAGGTTTGAAGTCCAATTTGACTGCTAAGCTGGCGGATGAATTATTTCACGAAATAACCGAAGTAATGAACCATTCGAGGAAGAGCTAGCGCTCAGTTCGTGAAGGCACAAGTGGCCACCTCTCTGTGAAACATTACATAGTGGAAATGACACAGAAGCAGGGAATTCCAAGTGGACAAAGGCAGGCGAGCTGAAGGGCTAGAAGAGGAAGCGAATAGTTAAGGGACTGGTTGGCTTTAAGCCACGAATAGACAGAGGATACATAATAGAGAGTAAATCAAGAAGTAGAGAACAAAGAAGTTGAGCTGACCTGCAGAGCTAAAGCAGCATCAAGCAGATAGAACCGAGAAGGCTTGATAGGTTCAAGCAATCCCTGTGAGGATATCTTTCAGGAACTGAGTACCAAATTGGACTCATCCCATTAAGACCAGTTGAGGTCGAGACTTGGTAAGGGGGAGTCTGTGTACTCTAGTGGATTGGGGAATCCAAGTACCACCCTACTAAGCATCATCTGTTATAGGAGACTCAAATTGAGCTCCTCATTGTAAAAACTCTTCTTAAAGACACAATAAAAAAATGGCCACCACTGAAATCTGGACCAAGAGACATAGCCTAGGAGGATTGGGTGAACTCCTTATTAAATTGTTGTGTTTTGCATTTTCTTGTTGTGTTTCTCTTACTATTTTCCAATTGCCTATGTATTTCGCAATCTTATCGATCCGTTGCTTAAAATAACATGGGCAGACACCAGCATATGAGTCTGTAATACTTACATTAATTTACTGAGATCATTCATAAGTGATTTCAAATCAAGTGGTATCAGAGCTATAGGTTGTTAAGGTTAGACAAGCTTGTGCTAGATTTAGCTGTTGAATGTTAACTAGATCAAAGCTCAAATTAGGAGGAGAGTTGGTCGAAACTAATCATGAAATTGGAAGAGTCTATCCTTAGAAGCCAATGTCGAAGGAAGGTTCTGTGGGGCCAAACCCTCAATTTATAGATAGTTTCCTGGCCATAAGGTCCATGGTAGAGGAAATGTATAAGGACTTTAGAAAACATAAAGATGAAGATGCATCAGGCTCCAAACAAGATAAAGAAGAAGAAGAGTCTCTCCTCCATGACCACTCAAAAGGAAAATGGAAAGAATAAAGCTTTCTCACACCTCCTAATAGCCCTGAACATAAAAAGAAGATACATTTGATTAAACTAGATGTTAAATTTGATTTACCAATATATGATGGAGAGTTGAATGCAGAAAAGTTGGACAATTGGATTAGACAAATTGATGAGTGTAGAGTATTGATTCAAACAAGAGCAAGATTCAGCTGGTCAGCCTACGCCTTGGAGGCACTACCTTGGTTTGGAGGGAAGGCAGGACCCAAGCTGACATGAAGAGACATGGTAAGGCTATTTCTATCTAGAATGAATTTGTTTCTGCAATCAAAAGGCAGTTCTGTCCACTGGCCTACATGCAGCAAGCCATGATGAGCTAGCAAACGCTTTGACAACTGAAAGGGCAAAGTGTACAACATTACACCCAAGAATTTAGGAAGAGAGCATTTATTCTATGAATCTCATTAGACTCACCTGAGACTCTGTTGAAGTACATCGGTGATCTACACAGCTAAATGAGGCACACTATCCTCATGTTTATTCCCACTAGTATAGATGAGGTATCTATTCAAGCTACACATCTAGAAGCTAGAGGAAAGAATGGAAACCCATAAGTTGGGGGATCATCACAACCCACTGCAAGCAAGAATAAGGAGAAAAGAAAATAGAAATGGAAAGCAAGGAAGGCCAACACTGCACAGAAAAGAAAGTCTTCATGCACTCACTGTAAGAAGGATGGGCATGATGATGAGCACTATTGGATTCTGCATCCGAAGCTAAGACCTAAGAAGTTCAAGGGTAAGAAGAAGAAGACTGCTGCAACTATTCAGAAAGATTTGGGGTTGAACTCAGGAGATGAAACAACCATTGTAGCCACATATATAAAAGGTAAGAATTCTGAAGCATCTACTAGTAATTCTACACAATCTACTATTGATGAAGAAAATGAGAGAAAAATACATGAGCTTTTCCTTATTCGAGTTATTTCCAAACATCAAAATATTGATACTTTGTTTGATAGTGGCTCACAAGTAAATTTAATTTCTGAAGCAATTGTAAGGAAGTTGGGATTACTGACTACACCTCACAAGAAACCATACCCATTAGGATGGTTAAATGATAAAGCACAACTACAAGTGACTAGACAATGCAAACTCAAGTTTTCTTTTGGGTCAGCATTTGTAGATGAGGTTGAGTTAGACATAATTCCTTTGGATATATGTGGAATTGTTTTAGGAAGTCCTTACTTGTATGACATAAAAGATATTTTCTATATAGCTAAGAACAAGTATCTACTCATTAAAGATGGAATCAAATACTTTGTAAGAGCTCATAAGCTCAAGAATATTTATACTCTCATAAACTCAGGGCAGATGAAACGAATGATAAATTCATGCAAACAATTTTTACTGATGGTTGTAAAGGAAAAGAAACCTGATAAAACCAATGTATTTGAGGGTTATGATGCTAAACAATAAGCTGATTTAGAAAAAGTTGTTTCAGATTATGATATCTTATTTCAAAAACCTAAAGGTCTACCACCCAAAAAGGAAATAGTGCATGAAATTAATTTCCAGCAAGATGCTCCATTGCCTAACATTGGGATGTACAGGTTGTCCGCTTTAGAGAATGCAGAAATCAAGAAGCAGGTGCAGGAGTTGCTCGAGAAAGGGTTCATTAGACCTAGTACATCACCATGTGGATCTCCAATCATTTTGGTGAGAAAGAAAGATGGCTTGTGGAGAATGTACATTGATTACAGAGCACTGAATAAGATAACAATCAAAAATTGTTATCCCCTTCCTCGCATAGATGATCTATTGGATCAATTGAAAGAAGTTGTTTATTTTTCCAAGTTAGACTTGCATAATGGATATCATCAGGTCAGAGTGGCTAAACAAGATGCATGGAAGAATGCCTTCAAAACAAAGCAGGGATTGTATGAGTGGCTGGTTATGCCTTTTGGCTTAACTAATGCTCCCGCTACTTTCATGAGAATAATGAATGATGTACTCAGACCTTTTCTTGATGATTTTGTTATTGTATATCTAGATGACATTCTGATATTTAGCAAAACATGGGAAGAACATTTAAAGCATGTTAAGCAGACACTAGATGTTTTGAAAAGAGAAAAAATTTATGTTAAACTCTCAAAATGTGAATTTGGCAAAACATATTTGAATTATTTGGGACATATAGTAGGAGGTGGTGAATTAAAGATAGATCCCTCTAAGGTGGCAGTCATTGTAAACTTGCCTAAACCCAAATCTACTACAGAAGTTAGGAGCTTCTTAGGAACAACACAATATTGGAGAAAGTTCATTTCTAAATTTTCCTTAATTGCAGCTCCCTTACATGCTTTAACAGGATTGAACAAGGTGTTTTAGTGGGGAGGCAAAAAACAGAAAGCCTTCGACACCTTGAAAGAAAAGATTAGTACAGCACCAGTACTAGCACTACCTGATCTTCAAAGACTGTTTGATATCCAAACGGATGCCAATGACTATGCCATGGTAACAGTGTTGACACAGCACGGTAGACCCATATGTTATCATTCTGAGACATTTAATTCTGCAGAGTGTGAAAAAATGGAAACATTACTTAATGGGCAAAGAGACAGTAATACATACTGATCATCAGCCACTTCAATATCTACACTCCCAAACTAAGTTGCAGCAATCAAGACACTATAGATGGATGAGTTTTACAAAACTTTCATTTAGTCATCAGATATAAAAAGGGCATACACAATAAAGTTGCAGATATGTTATCTAGACCCATTATAAATGCATCTACTATACTTAAGCATAATTCTGTGTTACATGAGAGCTACATTGAACAATATGCTCAAGTTATAGACTTTAAAGATGTATATGAAACTTTAAGTCAAGGAAAACGAGTAGAAGAATTGGATTATCATGTTAAGGATAGACTCCTATATCATTGTGGGAAGATATGCATTCCACAAACTGAAAGAGTAAAGATAATTTGAGAAGCACACACTTCTCTAATATCAAGTCACTTTGGAGTAAGTAAAATAGTTGCATAACTGCAAAGATTTTGTTATTGGCCAAAAATGAATGAGACAGTTTCTAGATATGTAAGAGGGTATACTATGTGTGCTAAAAGCAAGCCCAAAAATATAAAACTAGGCTTTTACACTCCATTACCAGTTCCTTCTCATCCTTGGGAAAGAGTTTCCATGGATTTTGTTGGAGGACTGCCTAAATCTAGGAAAGGTCATGATTATCTGTGTGTTGTTGTGGATAGGTTTAGCAAAATGTGTATTTTGGTACCTTGTAATAAATAGATTACAGTTGAACAAACTGTGAAACTGTTCTTTCAACATGTATGGGTTCATTTTCGATTACCCACTTCCATTATATCTGATCGAGACACCCGATTTGTGGGAAAGTTTTGGTCAAGTCTGTGAGAACTGATGGACACCAAACTGAAGAAAAGCACAACTTTCCATCCAACCGATGGCCAGAAAGAAGCAGTCAACAGGACAATGTTCTAGTTACTCGGGGGATATTGTAGTAAGCATCCTAAGCTTTGGGATGAACATTTATGTTATATGCAGCATGATTAAACCGAGCCAAACATTCTTCTACATAGAGATCTCCTTTTGAGACCTGTTTTGGTTTCACACCAAGGGCGCCCTTGGATTTTGTCTTTGGTAAGGACACAACAAATGTGGGACACAACGATGTGGACAAGCAACTAGGTTCATTGAAAAAATCCAAGAGATCCACCAGGCAGTATAGGAACAATTGGAAAAGAGCCAGGCCAAATACAAGGCAAGGCATGACAAGCATCGGATGGAGCATAGTTTCCAAGTTGGTGATTAAGTCTGGCTATATATCAGCAAGGACAGGATGCAAGGGGAAGGTAAAAAGCTAAAGCCTATCAGGTATGGACCTTTCAAGATACTTGAGAAGATTGGTGAGAATGCTTTTCGCCTTGATCTACCAGCTTACATGCACATCTACTCAGTCATAAATGTAGATAGCTTGAGATTATTTGAACCTTCACTAATTGAGAATCCTGAAGAGCAAAGTCAATTACCTTTTATTGATGACCTACTACCTGAATATCTTAATGAATTGTAGGAAGACACAGTTCTAGATAGGAAGGTGAGAACAACACATAGGGGAGATGTTGAGTACCTCAAAATTGGACTCAGGGGTTTAAAGTCGGGCAGTGCAAAATGGATAGAGATTGGACACATGAGAAAGTTGTACCCTCACTTAATCGATGCTTGAAAACCAACTTTTGGTGGTCCAAAAGGTTTCTCAATGGGAAGGCCGTGATCCGAATTGGATCCTTGAAAATTATCAGAGTTCTATGACTGTTTCAAATTATGACAAACTTCAAAATCTTGTAAATAATGAGCTATCAGGAAATAACCTCTGAATAATGGTAATTTATAGCACAGAGTAACGAGGACCTTCGGTCAAAGCGCGCTGACCGTTGGCCCATGGGGACTGTGCATGGCACAAAAATGGCAGTTGGGAGGCTCAAACCAGGAAATGGAGGTTGTTTCTGATGCGCGATTAGCGCAGTGCTAATCACGCATCGCAGGACAAAACACCTTGAGAAGGAAAGGCCCCGAGTGCACAGTCACAAGGGAAACCAGGAAACTGTGGGAAAAGTGCTAAAATGACAGGTAGGTCCCACGCTCCAAAACCGGCGGAATATCGGAGGCATTTCGGGCGGTAAGTGGGTTTGTCAAAGGACCAAGCGATTCCATACATTGAATGACGTGTGTCTGGAGGATGAGAGAGAAAACTGCTCTCATCGTGGGCTAACGGTCGAGCAAGTCACCTGTGCAATAAAAGCGATGACCATAGGATCTCTAGGCCCCAAATCAAATGATGGAGATTGCACCCCATGGGAGACCAGATTTGGCGGAAGAATAAGCTGAGGCATATAAAGGTTTGAAGTCCAATTTGACCACTGAGCTGGCGGATGAATCATTTTTTGGAATAACTAAAGTAACGAACCGTTCAAGGAAGAGTTGGCACTCAGTTCATGAAGGGACAAGTGGCCACCTCTCTGTGAAACATTACATAGTGGCGATGACACAAAAGTAGGGAATTGCAAGAAAATAGAGGCAAGCAATCCGAAGGGCCGGAAGAGGAAGCAGACAATCAAGGGATGGATTGGCTTTAAGCCATGAACAGACAGAGGAGATAAAGGAGACAGAATAGAGAGTAAAGCAAGAATTAGAGAACAGAGAAGTCAAGCTGACCTATAGAGCTAAGGCATCATCGAGCAGACAGAACCAAGAAGGCTTGAGAGGTTCAAGCAATCCTTGTGAGGATATTTGTCGAGAACTGAGTACCAAATTGGACTCATCCCATTAAGACCAATTGAGGTCGAGACTTGGTAAGGGGGAGCCTATGTACTCTAGTGGCTTGGGGAATCCAAGTACCACCCTACTAAGCATCATGTGTTACGGGAGACTGAAATTGAGCTAATCATTGTAAAAACTCTGCTAAAAGACACAATAAAAAAAGGCCACCATTGAAAGCTGGACCAAGAGACGTAGCCCAAGAGGATTGGGTGAACTCCTTATTAAATTGTTGTGTTTTGCATTTGCTTGCTGTGTTTCTCTTACTATTTTCCAACTGCCTATGTATTTCACAATCTTATTGATCTGTTTCTTAAAATAACATAGGCACACACCAGCACATGAGTCTGTAATACCTACATTAATTTACTGAGATCATTCATAAGTGATTTCAGATCACCAACTTGGGCAACTGATTGTTACACTTCAAGCCCTCAAAAGTGTGTCTAGCTCTGCTAAAGTGACCCCTCTTAAGAAGTTCACCAATCTTCTCACAGTCAAATCCACTCACCCAAATAACAACCAACAATCAGGTGGTAAAAACAATAATAAGAGGAATAAACATGAAAACCAAAATGCTTAGGAGTACCAACCCAAACCTCATATTCAAGGAGGGGGCACTAGTGAACATCGTTGTAAAGTAAAGTTCCCCTATAAAAATTTTCAAGGTGACCACCTTAGTCGTGAATTCCCTCGAATGGATGAAGTCCATAGGCTTCTTTCACCATCGTCTACTCAATAGGCTACTGTTTTGACTCATTCAATCCATACACAACCCCAAAAACATATGGTTTCTAAACTCCTCGACCTTCACAAGGGGGAAATGAGGGGTCATCTTTCCATCCTCCTCATAGTTCATCCATCTTCATATGCAAGGAAAATTTCAACATGACTACTTGAGCCAAATCTTACGATGTTCCTGAGTCAATTTCTCCCTCTAAGGACTCATCAACTCCACTACCTTCCACTGGACCTCTCACTTTGGATAAGGTTGTGGAACCTTTTTATCGCCCTCACAAGGGTTTTCTCCTGAAAACGACACGCAATCCTTCTGCCAAGGCTACTCAGCATTACAATATTGTTGAAGATCTTTCCCAAGCTCCTTGTGCCATGTTTGTCTTGGAGGTCTTGCAAAGTTTTCCTCAGCAGCACAAAGCCTTGTTGTCTGCCATTATTGGAGTTGACCTGTCTAACTCTAGTCTCATTTGTTTTAATGTCGAAAAGACCACTCCTCACCTTTCTCGTTATATTTCTTTTCAAATCATTGTGCATATTTTCCATCGGAATATTCATCGCACTTTGGTGGATGAAGGCTCTTGCATGTGTCTTATGTCTGTATCCTGCAGGAAGGCTCTTGGATCTCTGGCACTCGACACATCCAACACGACTCTTCAAGATTTTTATGGACATAATTTGTACCTAATGGGATTCTTCCTAATTTTTTCATTGAGTTATGGGGGAAAAACTGTATATGTCGATGTCAAAATTATCAACGCCACATTAGATTACGACCTACTCCTTGGCTGTAGTTCGTTTTATGCACAGTCATCTCGTATGTTTTTCATTTACTTTTATTTCCTCATGAAGGAAAAATTGTCACTATTGATCAACTTTACTTTTGTGTGTCGTCAACCCCGATTTCCACCACTAGGAATTATGTACCACTCGTGGGAGATCACCCCAGTCAATTTTAGAGTGTTGGAGTTGAGCTCTTTAAAATTTCAACTCTTATGGCAGTTTTTTGTCAACTCCCTCCACCCAACACTAATTCTACTCCTAACAAATCTACTATGCATATGATATCTTCCAGCATCTG
Organism: Pinus taeda; assembly: GCA_000404065.3. Lineage (NCBI taxonomy): Eukaryota > Viridiplantae > Streptophyta > Pinopsida > Pinales > Pinaceae > Pinus > Pinus taeda. Next base: position 109,454 of record APFE031346514.1, read on the forward strand.
TGGACCCCATCGACATCCTGATCCTTGGGTGGTGCCTCCTTCTCCTATGGAAATATATCAAGCTAATGAGCACCCTTCACCATCTATTGTGGCAGAGATTGCCTCTCTGAAAATCATGTCAGTACCTCCTAACACTGGTAAAAAACCCCATCACAATATGTGTTAGAAAATTATATATTACGGAGCAATGGAACACATAAAATAGTGCAGAAATATAAACATAGAAAACACATAAAACAAGAGAGACATAGATATACGTGGTTCACCCAGTTTGGGCTATGTCCATGGAGAAACAACCAATCCTTCTTTTATTATATTATCCAGCAAAATGAAGAGATACAACCTACAATAGATCCGTTGTAACACCCTCTTCGCTCTCAATCTCCTCTCTCTTCCTCACTCAGAATATAGATATATGTAGATGCAATACAATTCCCTCATATATAGTGAGGGGTTGCCTTCTAGGGTAAAAAACCCTAAATTAAACATAACTTCTACCGTCAGATCATCTGCCTAATGAACAACCTAGATTGACTAGAAATTACTAGAATTTTACAAGGCAATTTTACATCTATTTTTAGCTTCGAAGGAGCTGCCCCCGAACCCCCACCGGGGGACCGCTAGGCCCTGGACCCCCCAGCCGAGGGGGATTAGCCCCCCTGAACCCCCACGGGGGGGCACAAGTCCCCCCCCGCACCCCCCCCTGGAGTGTACAGTCTTCCTGGGGTATACATCCGGCTGAAACCTTTGAATACAGAAGATAATCAGGCTCCACACCCAACAATCTCCCACTTGGAGACTCATTATAGCAACACCACCGCTACTTCATTTGCTAGACAATGACTCCACTTTGGACCTAGCTGTTTCTCATATTCTTCATCATACTTGAAAACCAATTGAAACTGAGCATATTCTCAGTTTCTCCCTGGTTACAACTTTTGTTAGCATATCTATAGGATTCTGGCTAGTGTGTATCTTTTCCAGCTTCAACTGTCCATCCTCCAATGTTGATCGTATGAAATGATACTTGAGTTGTATATGTTTAGTCTTGGAATGAAATGCAGAGTTCTTTGCAAGATGTATGGCACTCTTGCTATAACTGTATAATCTGCCCAACTCCTACTTCTTACTCAATTCATCCAAAAACCTTTGTAACCAAATCATTTCTTTACTAGCCTTTGTGGCAGCAACATACTCTGCTTCTATTGTTGAAAGTGCAACAACACTTTGGATTTTTGAAACCCAACTGACAGTTGTTCCACCTATAGTAAATACATATCCTAATGCGCTAATCCTATTATCTATGTCACCTGCCATATCTACATCAACATATCCCTATAGAGCAATGTTTGAACCACTAAAGCATAATGCTTGATTTGTGGTACCTCTCAAATACCTGAGAATCCAGTTCACCGCCATCCAATGTTCTTCTCTTGGATTTTTCATGTACCTGCTTACAACTCCCACTGCATGTGCAATATCAAGCCTTGTGCAAACCATTGCATACATTAAGCTTCCAACTGTTGATGCATATGGGACTTTAGACATATGAGCCATTTCTTCCTGAGTCTTGGGACACGCCTCCTTACTTAATTTGAAATGGCTAGCCAAAGGTATACTAACTGG
>APFE031346514.1:115270-148502 GCA_000404065.3 Pinus taeda
TTAAATGGTTTGCAACAGATCCACCTTCTGACATCTTCATATTAAATAAACGCTTCATAAGAAATACCTTATTTGAGGTCGAGGGTTTTTCATATAGTTTGGCCAATGCCGACATTAAACCCTCTGTTGTCGTTTCCTTTTAAATATTAAATGCTACCGACACCACTAAGCACAACCGTATTGTTCCAAGTGCCTTTCTGTCGAGAATATCCCATTCTGTGTCTGTCATACTCATTGGCTTCTTTGTCTTTCCGCTCAATGGTAGGTACATATCTCTCTGATACAGATAATCTTCCATCTGCATCTTCCACAGCTGGTAGCTTTGGCAGTTTTCGATCCTAAACCTACCATCTTCCACCATTTCTCCCACTCGAACTAGGAACCCTTCCCTCCTGCGAGTTTTTCAGCCAAATAGACCTTCGGCTTTGATACCAGTTGTTAGAAAATTATATATTACAGAGCAATGGAACACATAAAATATTGCAGAAATATAAACATAGAAAAAGCATAAAACAAGAGAGACATAGATATACGTGGTTCACCCAATTTGGGCTACATCCACGGAGAAACAGCCAGTCCTTCTTTTATTATATTATCTAGCAAACTAAAGAGAATAACCTACAACAAATCCACTGTAACACCCTCTTTGCTCTCAATCCCCTCTCTCTTCCTCACTTAGAATACAAATATATGTAGACGTAATACAATTCCCTCATATATAGTGAGGGGTTGCCTTCTAGGGAAAAAAACCCTAAATTAAACATAACTTCTACCGTCAAATCATCCGCCTAATGAACGGCCCAGATTGACTAGAAATTACTAGACTTTTACAAGGTAATTTTACATCTATTTTTAGCTTCAGGGAGCTGCCCACGAATCCCCGCCAGGGGACCGCTGGCCCCCAGACCCCCCAGCCGGGGGGATTAGCCCCCTTGCATGGAGGGGTGTACAGTCTTCCTGGGGTATATATCCGGCTGAAACCTTTGAATACAGAAGATAATCGGGCTCCACACCCAACAATATGGAATATGACCAGGATCTTTTTTCCACATGGGCCACCCCTCCGCTTGTTCCACATGACTCCCTTGATGATGAGCCTCCCCAGTTAGTCAACGTGGAGGTCATGGATCTATCCACTAATAATCCTAGGGAGATGATCCCTCCTCCTACCTCTAGTCTCCCCGATGAGGAATGAGTAAAGCCTGGCACTTTAAATCTTGAATTGACTTAGGGGGAACCTTCCCAGTGTTCATTGGAATTTCCACCCATGGACTGAGTGAAGTCTTGGGATTATAATGTCAAACTTGTGAATTAATCATCAAATTCCGTACCACCTTTTGACAAGCATCTTGTACCCACTTTTTGTCTTGATCCTCCTTTATGTCCTTAAGATGATTTCAAGAGTATGGCTATTTTAGAATGTCCCTAGCATGGTCAACCTTTCTGGATTGGGTAGTTTGACTTCCTTTGGCATTGCCCCACATTGGGGAGCCATTTGGTCCCCTCACCCTCCATGAGTTCACATATAGAAACCCTTGGCTAGTGCCCGGTTGTGAACACTGTTTAGCGTGACCTATTGGATTGTGTTGTGGTTGTACATATTGTACATAGGAGTGTAATGCTTTATCTCTTTTTTGGTTTGGTGTGTGATGTCAGTATTTGTCATGCCTTATCTACTCCCAAAAACCAAAAAATTATAAAACTCAAAAAATAAAAAATTATATGGTCCTGTTTTTACCTCATCCATGTTTATTTGTTTCATTATGTGATTTAACAATGGGTCTAGTCTTTCTAGATGGTTTTTATAGGATAGGGTGGCATTTTTATTGCAACATTTGTTGGACCTTATGTGTGTTTCCCTTGAACCTTGCATATATGGGTAGGTAATATATCGCTACCACCAATCCATTATTGACTATCAGTTCCATATTTTTGCCTTAGGTCCAACCCCATCAAGTTGCAACTTTATCCACTTTCCATTATTCATTTCATCACTTGGTGGTAGAGCTTACATGATCATGGATACCTTAACTAGCAGCACTTTGTCATCTTCATGTCCATGCACTTATTTTTTATTCTCTTCTTGGAATCCCTCCTTCTAACCCACCATGACCTTGAATCTGAGGCACATGTCCTCTTCTTTGTCTCTTTTCTAGCTATACCCCAGGAGAATTCCACCATTTTTATCCCTTGTGATTGCCACTCTTTATCAGCCTAATTCTGCATGATGAGCCTCGGTTTCTCTCTTCCATCATCATCATCTGCTTGACCTACCATCTATTTTCACTTGGTGTTTACCCTTTCTTGGAGGAACCGCTACAGTGAGTGGTCCTATTAGCCAGCCTCTTGTCCATTTTATGTCATGAGAAGTTCCATCACTACTAGAACCTGTTGCTACCCCTTATGCCACTCGTTCCTCCAAAAGGAGTTTTCTTTAAGCTCTTTTCAGACTCCTTAATTTAGAAAAGATAACCGAGTGAACTTGTCTACTTCACGCTCATGAAAGTACCTAAAATTTCATCTACCCAGTATAAGTTTAACCCTTTTCCAAACCGGGATAGGCTAGTTATGAAAAAGGAATACCCTAGTCTAATGTGGCTAGGAGGTTCTCCCTTGTGTACTTTTATCTCTTTTTCAGGCTTGGGAGACAACTTTAAAAAAAAGGAAGTTATAAAAAGAGAAGGGAGGAAAAATATTTTTCCATTAGTCCTTGAAATGGTAGCATTAGTTGTGTCACCCTTGAACATGGGAATTGTTTGTTTCATTATCCCATAATTGGGTTTTAGCTTACCTAGGAGCCATACCATCCATATGCATCTCTTTAGTCCTGCGACTAGTTAGTCTTCTAGTCATATGGATCATGCTTCGATGCTTCCTGTGTCATTTCATGATATCACATGGTGCTCATTAGTGATGCTTCCAAGTCACTCTTGTGTCATGTCGCTATGTGTTCAAGGGAAGTCTTAGCTTTTGTCAACCATCTCTAGGAGCCTGCTAACCTTTGTGAGTCGGCCATCCCTATGTCAATTGTACTTCATCCATACATCACATCATCTTGGTCTGTTTCATGTTAATTGATGCAGGATACATCAAGACCCTCCTTCGACAGATATTCTCTTGTCCACTTCAGATCATTATCCAAGAGCTTGGTTTAGGAACCAATAGTACCTTAGAGCTTGTAGACCTCAGTGGAAGGCTTCCTTGTGATCGACAGTGGGGTTACATAATTGGATCCTAATTGGTCGAGTTCACTAGTGTTCAACGCTAGCTCATCTATTCACACTTAGTGGACTATACTAGGTACTTTGGGGTCAATTTTCCTCATTGGCAGATTCTCTTGCATTTGTTACTAGTTTACCTCATAGGCTAGTAATTAGATGGTTTCTACCATGTTCAACATGAACTCATGTATTCACATGATGTAGGTTCGTACCATCAGGGTTATGTCAAAGACCCTGGGTTAGGGACATCTCACTCTTATATGGCATCCTTCTTAGGTTGTGTTGGAGTTATGTATCATTCGTGTACATTGAGGGCTATCTTGAGACACTTCTTTGTCTGTCATGTGTCCATATTCATACAGATGTATACTATGACATAGATCCATGATTGTATTTGTTAGTGGCTATGCTCTATCTGTTGAGTCACATGGATCTATTATGTATGTCTTCATGGCCATGCTCTAGCATTTCATGTCATGGATCTGCAGTGTATTTTATGGCATCCATGTTTCATATCTTCTCATGATCGAGCATGGGTATGCCCTCCTCAAGGATGTTATCAACACAGATAAGACTTCAGCTCCAAAGTTTTCTGATCCGCATTCCTATCTTTATTTCATTACTCCCATTTTGACATATGAGTTTTATCATACTGTATTTTGGCCATCAACTTCTCTTGTGACCTCATGCATTAGGGGGCTTCTGTGATTATCCTATTTACCACTCTAGATCAGTGAATCTAAGTACTTGAGTCTAATTTACTTTTTCTAGAACCGAGACTCCTATTTCTATAGTTTGACCCCCAAACGCTAACATAGCAGCCTATGGGAGCATCTAGAGGCTCCCAAATGCTCTTTGGCCTTTTCTGTGAGAGCATCTAGGGAATATTTTCCCTCTTTCAGTTCCAACATCCAGGGATGACTTCTAGATTGCCTTAGTTGATGGGAGATCAGTTGGATTTGTCATCTATTCGAGTTGTTCAAGGATTATTAGTTAGAAGTTTTTATGACTTCTCTTTGTCTTGAGCGTCCAGATACATCCTCTTCGGACATCTCTTCTTCTTACTTATAGTAGATCATTTGATAGGGTCATCTAGTTTGTGGAGAGTTAGTATTGAGAACTTGATCATGAGCCTATGCTACTATTTTCCTACCAGAGTGATCTTGTGAGGTATTTTCCCATTGGTCTACTACTCTTCATACTCATTTCTTGTACATAGTGGGGAAACTTTGTCAAATTGTGGAGAGGAAGCTTAGAGATGAAGGTATAGCATTGTATTGATCTTTCATAATTAATGGAAACATATGCTCCCTTCCTTACATGAATTTGTGTTTAGAACTTTGTATGGTTTTATCTATTGCTTTGGATCTAACAATATTCCAAGGAATATCACCTATTGTCTTTGTTTGGTTGTGATTATGTACAGGGGTAGATATCTGGTGTGGACATGTTGGATCACTCGAGTGGAGCACAAGATCTACATCGAACTCAAAACCCTTCCCTGACATGTGAGGATCCCAGGTGTGATCTCTTTTATTTATGGAATAGATACGACTTCTTGCTACATGATTGAGAATTTGGGATTGGTATCACTCTATTGTTATATTGGTCTTGTATTTCTCTATTTGGTGATATGATTTGGAAAAACGATCAAGGAGAAACAACTCTTTATAGATTTATTTGCAACGCTAGAGACTTTGTATTGAGTATCAGGCAATGAATAAGATCACTATCCAGAATAAGTATCAAATCCCATGGATTGATGACCTTCTAGACCAACTCAAGGGGGCCAAATATTTCAGAAAGATTGACTTTAAGTCTGGTTATCACTGGCTACCAACCGAACCCTTTTATTTGTGGAAGACTACCCTCAAATTCAAGGAGGGCCTTTTCGAATGGTTGGTAATTCCTTTCAAGTTAATAAATTCCCCCACAACCTTCATGAGGTTGATGAAACATATCTTGCAACCCTTCACCAATTCATTCGTGGTAGTGTATTTTGATGACATCCTGATCTTTAGCCAGAGTTGGGAAGAGCACCTCCACCATATTCGACAAGTCCTCCAAACCTTGCGACAACACAAATTGTGCGCTAATTTGGAGAAATGAACTTTTGGTATGACCCAGGTTCAATATCTGGGGTCATCATTGATGAGTAGGGTGTGAATGTGAACCCAACCAAGATACCATCTATTCGGGATTAGGAAACACAAACCACTCTAATAGAGCTTCACATCTTCCTGGGTCTTGCCAATTTCTACCACGGGTTAGTGTTGGGTTTCTCTCATATCACTTGGCCTTTGAGTCAAGTCACCAAGGGTGGAGCAAAAGAAAATTTACTTTCATATGAATCCCAACAGAAGCCATTTGTCGATTTGAAGCATAACCTTTGATCTACACCAGTGCTCACATTACCAAGCCTTCAACAATTGTTTAAGATTGAGACAAATGCCTACAACTATGTTATTGGTGCAATTCTTACTCAGTAGGTGTATCTAGTTGCATATCATAGTGAGACACTTTCAGACAATATATGAATGTATCCCACCTATGAAAAAGAGATTTATTCCATCATGTAGGCCTACTGACAATGAAAGCATTACATTATGGGGAAGGAAATGGTCATCCACACAGACCACCGAACCCTGTAGTTCATAGAGACACAAGGAAAGTTTCAGAATGATTGCCATCAGAAATGCTCGACATACTTGCAATAGTTCTATTTGAACATTAAGTAAAAAAGGGGTAGCACCAATAATGTTGTATATTTTCTCGTTCGACCGTTGGTCATGGCGCTAACCACTATGCTGGACTCTTGTGGACACGAGACTTTAGGGTGGTTGCATCTTTATAAGAGCATTCTAGAATTCAGCAATGGATACCAGATGCTCCTGGAAGGCAAGCAAGTTCCCGATTTTCAACTCCAAGGTGCATTGTTATGCCAATTGGGACACCTCTGTGTTCCTTCAAGTGAGTGTCCCAAGATGATTTGGGAGGTGCACTATAGGTGGGTTGTTCGACATTTCAAAGTATAGAAAATAGTGTCAGTGCTGCAAAAGTATTTTTATTGTCCAAACCTTCAACGGAATGTTGGGAATTACATCAGATCTTGCACTTCCTGCACCATTACCAAACTGACCATCAAAAAGAAAGGACCATATACTCCTTTGCCTACTCCTAGTCAGTCTTGGGAACCCATCTCCATGGATTACATGTCAAGCCTTCCTTCTACTAAGCATGGCAACAACTGCATTTTCGTGAGATGGCCATTTTAGCTACCTGCAAGAAGAGTATCATAGAAGAAGCCATTACTAAGTTGTTCTTTGAACGAGTGTGGGTACACTTTGGGATCCCATAGTCCATTATCTCAAATCATGACAAAGGGTTCCTGAGTACATTTTGATTGAGCTTCTGGTTGATGTTGGATACCAAGATCACTGATTCCATGACCTTCCACCCCTAAACTAATGGTCAAATAGAGGTCGTCAACAAGATCATTGTGCACATTTTGTGCATGTAAAACTCAAATAATTCACACACATGGGATGAAATTCTCCCCTATGTCCAAAACAGTTACAAAAGAGCTATCTGTAGTTCAATTCACCACAACCCCTTCTAGGTGGGATTGGGATTCCAACCACTCTATCCCATGGATGTGGTCATACCATTTGCTGCTACTTAGGCAGATTTGGCTCATGTCCACAATGAAGCTGATAGGGCTAGCAAATTCATTGAGCACATTGAGCATATCCGCCAACAGTTCCATGAAATATTGGTCAGAGCCAATGCTAAGTACAAGCAACATCATGATCATCATCGGGTCCCACACAAGTTCCAGTTGGGTGACAAAGTTTGGTTACATTTTCAAAAGTAGCACCTCGCTAGGCCCCATCGCAAGCTTCTCCCACTCTGATATGGGTCGTACACCATCACCAAGGATGTAGGGGACAATGCCTTCGAGCTCAACATTCCACCATTCCTTGGCCTACACCCAGTATTCAATGTGGACCTGTTGTGACCATACTTTCCCCTATTTTTGGACACATCTGGTGTCGCTGAGCAGCTAACACCAATATAGCTCAACCCCAACTGCATTGAACAAAACATAACTAATAGGATCATAGACACAAAAAACAAGAACACTTGCCAACATAGGATCCAATCTATCGAGTTGTCAAATCAGGCCAACTCCTTCACCAGGGCAAGTGGTTCACTAGGGATCAGGTTCAACAAAAATTTCCTCACCTCATGGAAGCTCTGCATGCAATGACGGCCATTTCTTCCTTCAGGGAGTATTTAAGGCTCGAAATTCTCTGCCTCAACATTATAAGGGAGACCACCCAATTGAGAACTTAAAGCATCTCCTTTTCCATTAAAATGGTGGTTCCGACCAGTTAAACTAGGTCCAGTTACCTTCTCTCTATCTCTACTGGCTTAAAATTTGAATTTCACCATACTGATAGAGAAGAGAAATTAGATCAACTCTTCTTTTTTATTAGTCAATAAAGTGACCCTTAAGTTGATCTAGGGTTCATCCAAGCCACAACTAAGTTAACCTAACTTACTCTAAACTAACTAACCTCTATGATATTATGTTAGTGTTAATTGGTAATCCTATATGATACTATGATAATGTTATCCCTATTAAACTATGTTAGTTTAATACTATTTATTAATCCTAAAGTAACACTATGTTAATACTACACTATCACTAAAGCCATGTTAGGTACTACAGTATTCCTATTTATCGCATATGCTAAATATAAACTAATATATCCTATGATATCATACTAATTAACTAACTATACTATATATAGCTAAGTGTACCTTTAATAAAATCTAAAAACTAATATTACATAATACTAAACTTTAAATATCCCAACTAAATCTAATAAAGTTAATGCTTAGTGCTATACTTATTTATCTTAAAAATATTATACTACTTTAATAGTTCTAAATTATTATACTAAGATAATATGAATGTAATTGTGTTCCTAAACTATAGTATAATAATCCAACAATTCCATAACACTAAATATTTGTATATTAATACAATATTGTAATGTTAATCCCCTAGGAATATTATTACTCTCATTTAATACTTTTACATTAAAATATATAACTATATTATTTTATATATACAATGCTAAATTAAACTAATGTGAGAAGGTTAAGTATAAAGAAATATACCTTATACTATGCTAATACTATTTTATAATAAAATCACTATACTATAATATATTCCTAAATATTAGAATATAGTTAACAACTCTACTATATAAAATAAATATTTTATCTATTTTATTATAATATTATAATATATTTATGATAAAATATAAAATAACATTAATTAAACCAAGTAACGTTATTGTTATTCTAAGGCAACATTAGTATTTTAATTAAAATTAGATCTAGCTAAATACACTACCTAATTCAAACTAAAATTATTCTAATTCTCTTAGGTTACTATTATCTATTGAAATTTAATGTTAGAAAGCTAATTAATAATTAGTATGCTAAAGTTAATGTTGAGCCCCAAACTTGCATCTTTCCTACACATTTTTCTAGCTTCTTTCCATTTACCTGAACCTCCTAAGCTGTCAATATCATTGCATATTAGTTATAAAAGAGCATTTAAAATGGTTTCTTGACTATGTCTTTGTGTTGTTGTTTGAACTAAATTTTTGCTTATGAGCTACGGAATCTTGTCACTTTCCGCAGCTGGTTCAACTTTCCGCAACTGTTTTTGTTAAAGTCTACATTGCAGGTGTCATTAGGCAAATCGAGCCACATGGGCAAGTTGGAAATGGCCTGGACATGGGTTAGGTCCCATTGATCCAGCTGGATTCATCAAAGGAGGCTGTAGTCAATGGTGGTCAAGTGGTGGTCAAACAGGAGAAGTCTTACAGCAACAAGACTCTGTTTCAGGCACGTAAAGATTTTTGTGACCGTTTCTAGATCTTTGGAAGCACGCTGACACCTGTAGGCTGACCACGATGTGGATCCAACAGCCGCTTTCAATAAGATTGTGTAATCTCGGCGACCATGTTGCTACATCCGTGGACGGTGTTCTTCACGTGTCCTCTATTCACGTAGTTTCCATAAAAACAGTTATGTAGTCTTTGTTATAAATAACACGTTCTGGTACGCATAATAGTTAATCTTTTGGATGTAATTTTTCTGTTAAAGAGCCCACTATGCCGTGACACCAGTTTCATTATGGTGACTGCATTCTGAAATATATGAGAAGACTCTATTTCTGAGCATAATTTTTTATTGATAGCTGTTGCCCGAGGTTGTGAAAAGGGCCCCTGCACACGTCGAGGTTTTGTTTCTTATTGCTATACAGTTTCATGTTGTGTTTCTTTATGTTTATTATGCCATAGATATTCACTTATGTATATTTCATTTACTATGGTACTAACATTCTATTCTTGTTCATAACTTTACATGCTTTACATTGCTGTTAACGCTGATCAATGTGTATGTTCCAGATCACAGTAGGAAGCCTGGGCATTTGCATATATTTTTTCACAATGACTAATGACATGGAATCAGTCTTTCTGCTGACTTACTTTTTTTAGCTTTTAATTCTAGTTCTGTTTTGTTTATTTCAGTTTTGTTCATTGGCTTTATTAGTTAGCTTAGATATTAAATTGTTCATATCATTGTCAGTTACCTCCGAAAGCCATAGCGAGACTAATGGAGAGGGATTGAAGTATGAGTGCGTAATTTGATATTAGTTTACTTTTCTACAAATTAGATATTAAATTGCTCATATCATTGTCAGTTACCTCCGAAAGACATAGCGAGACTAATGGTGAGGGATTGAAGTATGAGTGTGTAATTTGATATTAGTTTACTTTTCTGCAAATTAGATATCGGATTGCTCAAGTTGTTGATGATTACCTCCGAAATCCATAGTGAGACTAACTGGCGAGGGGTCAGACTATGAATTGATGTGGTTTGGTTTTAGGTTTACTTTTTGCAATTAGATATCAGATTGCTCAAGTTGTTGATGATTACCTCTGAAAGCCATAGCGAGACTAACTGGCGAGGGGTTAGAATATGAATTGATGTAATTTGATTTTAGCTTTACTTTACTTGTAATTTTTGGATTTCTTTGAATTCAGTAGTTTAATTCATTTCTTTTGCATTTAGACAGCAACAGGGATAATGGTTTCATGATCAATAGTTCACTATTTGTTTGATTAGAATAGTGGCACATTTTCATTTTCTTTTAGGAATTAATTTCATCATTAGCCTGTTCTAAGACCTTCTCAAATTTGAAGTTTTGGAAATCATTAGAAAGGACATAATTGCCTTAAAACTAATAACCAAACTTGCCTTCTAGAAATTTAGGAATAGGAATCCCATAAACAAAGATAAAAACCCACAAAACAACATAAAAATCAAAAACGACAAAAGTAAGAAATAGGTTATCTTGCACATATAGTGCGCCACACTTTATCAGCTTACGAATCCTGGATTGACAATTAATGTAGCAATTTAGGACACACTAAATTGACCAAACAGTTAACTCTAAAAAAAGAAAGGAAAAAAGTAATTTCAAATGTTAAGTGTTATTGATTGAAAACAAATTAATATACAATATATTACATAAATCCTTTCGCTTGATCTTTAATAATTTGAATGGAAGATTTAACTCAAGTGATTATTTTGTTGAAGTGTTTGCCTCTACTAAAGAGGTCTTTATGTAAAGCAAAATAGAAATGTGAATGTCATCCTATTTTATGATACAAGATGGCTAAATAAAGATGATTAAAAAGAGGGTGCTTGAGAGCTCTTTAACAAAAGGAAATAGTTCTCACTTGTCAAAGGTTGTAATGATTCATGAACTGGAGAATGTTCAAAAGTTTTTAAAGGGTCTTGTGCCTTAGGAATAGTCCCTACTGATAAGAAGAAATAATGAAACTTTTCATATATACGCAGAGAAATATAAGCAATGGAGTTGATAAAATGAGAAAGGAAGAAGGAATTAATTCGCCTCCACCTTTATCATTGAATCACTAATAAGATTCAATGTGAAGGTTTCATTCATAGGTTAAATAGCTAATTGTGGATCAACATATATACCCAAATACAAGAGTGTAATTAGATACAAATTCTGGAATGAAAGAACTACACAAATCTACAATCAAACTAATAAAAGTATGAAGTTCCAAAGGAGATTATTAAGAACAAAATTCAGCTTACAAATCTCTATAAAGCAAATTGACCATTGAGTAATGAAATTTCAAAGAGAACAATCAACGATAGCACCAAATTGATCATAAAAACAACATCAATTATACAATAGTTTTAATACATATATTTTCCCTGGTCTATAATGTCATTATAAAGAGAAACTTCTCTCTCAAGCTATGAAAACTACAAAACTAGAACCCAGAAAATAGTAGTGCCTTCTTATCCCCTTTATATTGCAGCAATCTTCACCTCTATAGCATGGATCCAACTCCCTCAAAGGAATTACAATAGCGTAATTGTGCTTCCTTCATTCTCCCTTTCTCTTCGACAAAGCTTCTTATTTAAATAGATTTCAAAGTGTCTATCTCCTTCCAGCTTGCTCTACTCTCAAACCTTCCAAAACAACTTCCATCGAAATGTGAGCAAAAAACTAATTTGGAACCAGAAAACTAGTTCAACAGATCATCATTGATAATCAATTTTTCCTTTTCTATCGAATGGGTATGTGATATGAATAAATTCATGCATTTATTTCAGATTGTGTTTTGGGATGATTATATACCAGCCTTTTGCAATCGAATCATTTCCTCTCTGCTTGGTCATTGCCATACTTTGTACTCATTCCAATTCAAGGCAGAAATATGAGCATTGTGAACCTTGAATAAATTTGTTTCTTTCGCAATGAATCCTTGTAAGCATGATCTAGAATCATGGGATCATAGTGAAGTTCCTTTGATGTTCCTTTGGATTGATATCCTTCACATTGTGCATGCACTATGAAAACCCTACCAACAAAACAATCAAAATTAATTTTGAAAATAAATATGTAATTGTGTGTTGGCATGTGGGTGCTTGGACCCAGGTTTAGAGTTAGTTGCGCCAACTAACAAAACCTTACACTACCATCCCTTTCCGTAGCAACTCACCTAGCACATGCTACAGTCTCACCCGAGGCAGTATTAGGGGATGCCAAAACTAGGTTTCTACATCTAGAAGGCTATGTGGTGTGGGAATAAGGTGTTTCTTTAGTTTCAAGTCTAATATGACTTTCGTGACCCCTTATCCTCAAACTTGAAGTGATTTCCAATTAAATGAAGTTATGAACTTTTCCTAAGAGTCTAATAATGCATAGAATACTATATAACAGTAGATCTAGATCTTCGCAGAGTAAGTAAGGCAATAATATAGATAAATGGAAGTCACTAAGCATAAATACAAAAAACACATAAGTATACAATTAGGACATAGATTTTCTTCAAATACTCTTTATTATTCCATATCTTCAATACATGTATGTTTTAGACCCTACGCACACAACTACAGGGGCCCGTGTACTCAACTACGAACTTACCAAGGTCTTCACACACAAAACAACATGATCCTTCACCTTTGCCCAAATACATAAATATATTATACTTACAGACTCAAAAACATATCATCTCATCAAAATTTTACTAATTGACTTCCTTAGACTTGCTAAGACACCCCTTTATATACTTTTCCTATTACAATACCATGGTCCTCAAACCATGGTCGGAGTTCAAAACAATAAAAAAACTAAGGGGTTTTGACCTTCCTAAAACCTCTTGACTCCTAGTGACCTGCACACTGCGTGCTCCACTCCTTAAAATGTAGAGGCTTTTACAAAACCTAGTCAAAATTGGATGGCCACCCATTTCATTGGTTCAAGTCTTGTGAGGCCTACCTCCTCATAGTACACCGCCTTCAGATACTTGTTCTGTTCCAGTTGTGGAAATTTCTCATGGTCGTCCAAATCCAAATCTCCCATTTGGAATTGGGGTACCCTTTCCAACAAGTCACCTTCAATAGGTACTTCCTTGAAAGAAACGGTGTGAAGACCTTAAATTTGATAGAGTCTGGATCCCTAGTCACTTTTGAGGTTGCCTTCTGCGGTAGCATATAAGGCAGCAACTGAGAAATTGGATCTGCTTCTTCTGTGCTGATATCCTCAAACCCTTCATTCAACTCTTCCTCATCCAATTCCTCCAGCTCCATTGGCTGCTTGTTTTTATCCATTTTTTCCTTTCATGTTTTCTCGGTTGGAATTTCCCACGACGATTGTCGAACTGGGGTCTGCTATGGTTTTTTCCTCTTTTTCTCTCCTTCGGTAGAGGCAGTAGGCTTTGGCCTTGATGACTTGGGTGTTGTAGCATGGACTGGTGGTGTTGCAGTCATGATGTTCCCTACTTTCTTCAAAAAATCTTGCTTAACATCCTCCCAACTCAGGTAAGCAGACATGCAACAACGCACTCGATTCTTTAAGTGCAAAAATACATAGGGAATTCTCAAGAAGAAAAGTGTCCAAATGTGGAGTGGGGTGAGATATTTTTAACCCATTTCAAATTCAAACTATCTGTTCCCCCTCAGATTTTCCTCATAAATGCAAATTTGGCAGTAGATTTTCCCGAATTTGCACCTTAAATGCATTTCCCCACTCCTTTTAATGGAAAAATCGTTGTCAAATCAACTGTAGTTGTTTCAACAGTCACTTTTTGGGAAGGATGTGCAAGACTCCTAATGGCACAACTACCTCATCGCAGCTTCCACTTGCTCCATCTTCCTAAACATCGTGAAGCCCTCCTTCTTCGATAGAATTTTTCCTCGACATATTATTTTATAGCCATGTGCTCTCTTTGAACTACCAAAAGCACTAAGAATTTTCTGATGTCATGTAGTCATTGCATAGGGGCATTATCATCCTTGTAAAATTTCAATCTGCTCCCATTAACCCTACCACGAAACACTCCCCCATTTAGCTTCACGAGTTGAACTGCGCCACCATCCAAAATATCCTTAATCACGTATGGTCCTAGCCAATGCATCTGAAACTTCCCCTGAAATTTGGTAAACATGTTGTCATACAGCAGGACCAAATCTCCATTTTTAAAAGTATGTTTCTTAATGTGACGATCATGCCACGCATTCTATCTAGCTTTTTGCACATACTAATGAAAGCTAGCCAAAAAGCAGTCAACCTCTAGTGCAAGAAGCTGCATTAGGCGTTCCTCCATTATGTCGCGATCTATTGAAGAAAGTGTAACTAGGTTCGGTCTTCATAAATGTACTTTTGATATTTGTATGTATTCAAGAAAAGAAATATTATTCTTGTTATATTTATAAATGAGTTTCTTTCTGATTGAAATAGTTCTAGCACATGTTAAAGTGTTATAGGTAATTCAAAGAGTAAAAAGAGAGTTTGAAGACCCTTAAGGGCATGTTACACCATGTATATATTTGTATAAGAGTCAAAGAATATCCCTCCAAGAAAATACAAGTCCTCTCCACGCAACAACATCACCAAAAGCAGCAAAATGATAAAGAAATAGACAAGTCGGCCTACTGTCCTCAAGTCGACCTAAAGGAGGGACATTCATCTATATATAGAGGTCGTTGACTCCTGTAAAGACAACGAACTCACCTCAGAAATAAGTGAGCAAGAGAAGTCAAGAAAAGAGTGAAAGAAGTCGAGTATAAAGAGCCTCTAGTACATCGAAGAAGGAGAAGACAAGATCGGAGGTTAAGGGGTTTTTCTAAGGGTCAAACACAATCACACACACAAATAAAAGAGGCCTCTCTGTGGTCATAACAATAGCAGCACACTAGTCCCATATCTCCCATTTTTTGGGCTAGAAACTAAGGCCTAAAAGGCCTCCCACTATAGCGAATAAGAGACTCTCTCAAGTGAAGAAGAAAAAGTTAAAAGCTTAAGGAAACCTCCCACATGTGTGAAAAACTAGGGTTGTAGTGATATCGCATCAAGTCTGCAATCTCACATCAAGAAGGAGCTCGATTGGTTAAGATAAGGAAGGCATCATCTTATGTGAAAGAGTTCACTAAGGATCAAGGGGAAATATATATTCTAAGAACTAAGCATAAGAAGGTCTATCACCAGTTGCAAAAATAAGTAGGAGGACAAAGTGTTAAGGAACGAAGTGCTAGAAGAAGGAGAATGAAGTGCCAAGAAAAAAAGTGTAGGAAGAAGGAAGGATTTGACATGTGCTTGGAGGATATTCTTGTCAAGGGTCTAGGGTTTGGCATTGATCAATAAGAAGCTTCAATAAGAGAAACTTACTAAATGGTTTTCCTCTTAAGAGAAGAGAGGTTTTGGCCCCAGGAGAGAGCCAACATCTTGTGTTCTTGTTCTTATGTTTTTGGTAGTAGTTTGATGAAGTACACACACATGCATTAATAATAATAAGAATAAGATTAAGCTAACAAGAAAAAGTAAAAATACTCCACAAATTGTTATCAAGTCAAAGAATAATCACATTAAATAGAATTTCCCTAGATTCTTCAACATGGTTTCAGAGCTAAGGTGACACATCTAAGAAAGGGCATCGCAAGAAAACTCATAAGGTGACTCATCAAGGAAGGAAATATACAAAGTTGAAGCATCAAGCCAAGTCTCAATCACTTCAAGGACAAGAAGGTCTACCATCTATCATTCATCAAGGAAGACTACATAGCAAGAAGAAGAACCTTACATAAAGGCACCTATAAAGAAGAGTAGATCAAAGAGGGACCTACATCATCTACAAATTACCAAGCAAATCTTATCATCAAGCAAGTCCACTTGCAGAAGGAAACTTGAAGAACATAAAGATCCTAGGAAGGAAATCCATCAAGTCTTCAAGGAGAAATCAAATCAACTACATATAAAATATTTCAAGTAAGTATATGTCCCCTTATGAATATACATCAATGTCTTTTTGCAAGGAAAGCAAAAACTTGGTAGGTACCAATAACTTTCTTGCATGGAAGAAGAGGATTGATTTACTTCTCAAGGAGAACTAACTTCTAGAACATATCAAAGGGAATATCACTATCCCTACTAAGGAACAAACCCAAGCCTTAGCCAAGTACAATAAGGATGAGACAAGAGCTCAAAGGATTCTAATAGAATCTATCAAGGACTCTCTCATTCCTTATGTCTCCAAATTTGAAACATCAAAAGAAATATATGATAAACTAATAGAGCTATTCTCGGTAACCACAACTAGAGAAGTGATATCTTCAAGAAATGAATTGTACAAGATGAAGATATCAAAGGAAGGAATAACTCCCTACTTCATGAAGATCTCTGAGATGAGAGATCAACTTCAAGATCTAGGGGAAGTCATGTTTGAAATAAAATGACAATTGTAGTACTCAATGCTCTACCTAAGGATTGGGGAAACTTGACATCAAGCATATATGCCAAGAAGGAAGATACCAAACTAAGTGAAATGTGGTCTCTATGCAAGACCGAGGAAACCATACTCAAGGCCAAGGAAGATGTGGGATCAAAGGAGCAATCATTTGCTACCATGGCCAAGAGAAAGGGAAAATTTGGAAAATTTGGTCCACAAAGAACAAACAACAAAGACATGTCCAAAATCCAATGTTTTGGATGCCAAGAATATGGACACTACAAGAGGAATTGTCCTAAACTTAAGAAGGACAACAACAACAAAATAAAGAGGGAAGAAGCTCACATGACTCAAGAGGTGAAAGAAGAAGAAAAGAAGCAAAAGAAGGAAGATCCTCTGGATCTATACTATGAATAAGTCAAACTCTTTACTTAAAGTCTTGTTTCAAAGTTTTAAGTAGGATAGGAGCATGTAGGAATAGATAAAAATTACATTGCTAGAAACATCTTCTAGAATCTAGAAGCATGAATTACATAAAGTTCTAGATACTCATGTAGAAATATCATTTATAAATGAGAATGAAATTTATGGTTATAAATATCTTCTAGAATATAGGAGCATGGTATATATAGCTCAAGATATTCATATAGAAGGAACATACCTAGTATATGACCCCATCCACTATGAAAAGAAAATTTATCATGATTAAGAATCTTATAAGACCTCCATGATCAAAAGGAAAGAAACATTTGTAGGCTAAGGATCTTCAAAACCCTATGATGGAATATTCAAAAGAAGATCCATAAACAAAAGCAGATGTCTCATTGGTAATCCCATTCATGGGATTCAAGAAAAGGATGATATGCAGGCAAGCTAAGATGAAGCAAGAAGGACCACACCAAGGACAACCAAATGAAGCTAAGATGATCAGAGGAGAATAAAGATGAGGTATCTATGCATCAAAGTTTATTCATGTTATTATATGTATATTATTGAGTCATGGGAATAGTTCTATTACATGATCAAGTATGAAAGAATTTCTTTAACCAATGACATGCTCGAAGGCATGTATTACAATGCAATGAAGGTCAAAGAAAGGAAATACTCACATAAGGAGTATAAGATTGCTGACTAAGAAGCAAACAAAGAAGAAAATGCTTACTAGTCCTAGAAGAAAGCAATGAAGAAGTGCTCCCACAAGGAGGATAAGGTGGTTGACTAATATATCTAAGAAAATTAAGAAAGATATCAATCATGTGAAGAACACCATGATCACCAAGAATCACTATCTGACAAAATACTTTGTATATATCTTTGGAAAGAATGCAAGACAACTCTGACAAAGGAAATAAAGACCCTTGACACCTATGAAGGCCTTGGAGATACAAAAGGTGCAGATAACTTATTCTACTCTACAAAGATTTCATGATGAAGAAATCCATCCAACAAAACTTAATGTTGAAGCGATAACAGGATGAAGTCATGAAGGGCTACTCGACTAAAGAATGGAAACAAGAAATTTCAACGAAGCATCCATGAGAAGAGTATTCTTAAGCATGGACAAGATGACAAAGGAGTAACCAAATGAAAAGAGATCCTGATATATGACAAGAATACCACTTTTCACAAAGGAAGTAATGCAATGACAAACTAGGAAGGAAAAGTGATCGATGGATGGTGCCCTACCGAAAGGAAGTTCGAACCAAGACTTCATGACATCAAAGGAAAGAAGAAGATCAAGTAGCTAAAGGACCCATGAAGAAGAAGTTGTTGATGAATGAACAAGTCCCTAGCTAAGAGGGAGTTATAACAAGTTCCCAATTACAAAGAAACTTGGACAAGTACCTTATCAGAGGATGCTTGGGCATGAATTCCTCAATTGAGAAGAAGTGATAAACACAACATTCTTGTCCTCACTTGGGAAGAAAGAAAGGGAGGATTGGGTAATCATATGGAATCTAATACTCTTTGAGGATGTGTAGGGCATCCAAGACAAGAGTAGGCAAGAGGACTGATATTCTTTGAGGGTTGGGAACCCAAGACAAGAATAATCCTAGAAGGTCATACTCGTTGAACACCCGAGTGGGTATGTACCTTGAGAGACAATGACTATGGTGTCTATATTTCATTGGTTTCACCAACATTGTGCTCTGATCTATTGAGAAATAGAGATGTCATTCAAGGCCTTGTTGTGGATACAATGTTGGTTACTATGATGCCATAGCAGATGGATTGCCAATCCATTTTCTCTTATGTGAATTATTCAATATTGAAACATAGCCAAATGCCTTGTAATATTGTATGAATACCTTCCTAGTTAAGAGGAAATGTTGAAGAAAGTGTAACTAGGTTCAGTCTTCATAAATGCACTTTTGATATTTGTATTCATTTAAGAAAATAGATAGTATTCTTGTTATATTTATCAATCAGTTTCTTTCTCATTGAAATAGGTATATCACATGTTAAAGTTTTATAGGTAAGCCAAAGAGTAAGAATAAAGTTTGAAGACCCTTAAGGGCATGTTACACCATGTATATATTTGTATAAGAGTCAAAGAATATCCCTCCAAGAAAACAAAAGTCCTCTCCATGCAACGACATCACCAAAAGTAGCAAAATGATGAAGAAATAGACAAGTCAGTCTATTGTCCTCAAGTTGGCCTAAAGGAGGGACAATCCTCTATATATAGAGGTTGTTGACTCCTACAAAGACAACTAACTCACCTTTGAAATCAGCGAGAAAGAGATGTTGATAAAAGAGTGAAAGAAGCCGAGTATAAGGAGCCTCTAGTACAACAAAGAAGGATAAGACAAGACCGAACATTAAGGGGTTGTTCTAAGGGTCAAACACAGTCACACGTGTGAATAACAGAGGCCTCTCTGCAGTCATAACAACAACAACACATCAGTCCCATATCTCTCATTGTTTGGGCTAAAACCTAAGGCCTAAAAGGCCTCCCACTATAGTGAAGAAGAGACTCTCTCAAGTGAAGAAGAAAAGGGTCAAAACCTAAGGGAACCCTCCCACACATGTGAAAAACTAAGGTTGTAGTGTTGTCACATCAATTCTGCAACCTCACATAAAAAATGAGCTTGGTTGGTTAAGAGAATGAAGGAATCATCTCATGTGAAAGATTTCACTAAGGATCAAGGAGAAATATATATTCTGAGAACTAAGCATAAGAAGGTCTATCACCAGTTGTCGAAATAAGTAGGAGGACAAAGTGTCAGAAGAAGGAGAACAAAGTGTTGGGAAACAAAGTGAAGGAAGAAGGAAGGATTTGACTTGTGCTTGGAGGATACTCTTATCAAGGTTCTAGCGTTTGGAATTGATCAAGAAGAAACTTCAATAAGAGAAACTTACTAAAGGGTTTTCCTCTCAAGAAAAGAGAGGTTTTGGCCCTGGCAGAGAGCCAACATCTTGTGTTCTTGTTCTTAGGTTTTTGGTAGAAATTTGATGAAGTACACACACATGAATTAATAGGAAGAAGAAGAAGAAGATTAAGCTAACAAAAAAAAAAGTAAAAATAATCCACAAATTGTTATCAAGTTAAAGAAGAATCACATTACAAGAATTTCCCTAGATTCTTCAACACAATCTGCCATCTTGGTTACTGATGTGATCCTAAGGTTGGGCACGATATATTCCATCGGCATCACTGCTTCTTATCCATAAACAAGTTGAAATGGTGTTTTCCCAATCAAATTCTTACAGGTTGTCCTTTGTGCCCATAGAACCTCTAGTATGTGCACATCCCAATCATTCCTATTAAAATTTCAGACCTTTGTTAGGGAATTCTCTAGGATCTTGTTGAAAGCTTCAATAGTTCCATTTGTCTAGGGATGATATGGCTTACTCTTCTGATGGTACATCTAGAACTCTTATGTTAAAGCTACAATTCTCTCACTCAGGAAGTGTGAATCTCTATCACTCATCAGAATCTTCGAGCATCCAAACCTTGACAAAATAAATTCGAATATAAACTTCACAGCAGTGTTTGCATTGCAATCCTTCATAGGTTGTGCCTCGGCCCACCTGGTTAAGTACTTTGTCGTAGTGATAATATAACGTGCTCCCATCTTCTTCCCTGGTGGTTGAATAGGTCCAATGAAGTCAATTACCCGTTTATCAAATGTTTGTAGCATGACTTGTAGATTTAAAAACAGATCATCCCTTCACGGTGGCCTCCCAGTCCTTTGACACACATTGCACCTACTACAGTACTCCTTAAAATATTTATGTACTGTAGGCCACCATAATCCTACTCGCAAAGTCTTATGCGTAGTTTACTTTCCTGCATAGTGTCCTCTAGCAACACCACCATGTGCTTCAGCTAGGATACTGTATCTTTCATATTCTGGCACATATCAGCATAGAACTTCATCTGATCCCATCTTGTATAAGTGTCTTGCAATCACAGAAAAATTTTCACCCCAAACAACTAATTACTTCTTTTGTTGTGTCATATAACATTCAAGAGATACACAAGTATATAAAAAATTAATAATGTTTGAAAAAAAGCTCTTCTGCAACTCTATAGTAAAGAGTTGTGTGTCAGGTAATCCTTCATCAATATTAGTGGGCTCTTCGTCATTCTCGATCCAAGAGAGGTGATCAATTCCAACATTCAATCTCTCGGGCTTAACTATCACTTCAAAATCATGCTCCTGGAAAAGAAGAAACCATCTACAAATCCCCCCCCCCCCCCCCCAACACAAGCTTATTGACCAGGTACTTCCAAGCCAAATGGTCTGTGTACATTTAAAGTGCGCACCTAGCAGATAATGCATGAATTTTTGTAGTGCATAAACCATGGCCAATCCTTCTTGCTCATTGGTTGAATAGTTCTTCTTTGCCTTAAATAGTTTTTGACCAGCAAAGGTAATCGGGTGATCAATATCTCCTTCCCCTGGTTGAGTTAAGACAACACCCAACATTATATAAGACGCATCCACATGCACATGAAATTCCTTCTTCCAGTCTAGGAATACCAAGATTGGTGTTGTAACCTTTTTTTCCTTTAGATTATCCAAGCTCTTCTGACATTCATCATCCCAGCAAAATGTAGCATCCTTCTTTAATAACTTCTCCATGGGTGCAATGATCTACGTGTATGCCTTAATAAACTTTCTGTAGTACCCAGTATGACCCAAAGTTACACGTAGCTGATTTACATTCCTAGGGGGCTCCAAATTGATAATGACATCAATATTAGCAGGTTCTACCATCAATCCCTTCTTACATACAACATGTCTTAAAAGTATTCCATAAGGTACACAAAAAATATATTTCTTCAGATTCAAGGAAATATGATACTTTCTACATGTATCCAACATTAGGAGCAGACTAGAGACATGCTTCTTGACTAGCCCAAACAGTGTCCAATCATCGAAGTAGACTTCCAAAAATTTATGAATGAATTCCTTGAATGCTGCGACTACCACCCTTTAGAGGATCGTAGGAGAATTTTTTAGTCCGAAAGGCATGACTGTATATTGGAACGACTCCCATTTTGTAGCAATGGTAGTCTTGCTTCTATCCTCTGGTTTAATTTGGTGGTATCGTGAGAATCCATCTGTAAATGAATAAGTTTCTTTCCCACCAAAATTTTCTAGAAATTCATTTGTAAACGACGTAGGGAATGGATCATGTACACAGGTATCATTTAACTTTTGCAGATCAACACAGATCCTGATATCACTCTTCGTTTTCTTCTCCTAGACCACCATGGCATTGACTCATTCTGGTTCTTCTATGAGGCTCAATTATTCCTTCCATGAGCATCTTATCGAGTTCCTCTCTTACCTTTTACTTGTATTTGGGATTCAACCAATATGGGCACTGCTTAACCATATTTGCATCTACTTTTAGATTGATCTTCATCATAACCAAATCTCCTAGTATCTCCTTCAGGTCAGAGAATTTAGTTGGAAATAAATCTTGATATTTGTGTAATAATTCAACGACCTTATCCACTGTGTCTTCATCCCAATAGTCACCCATGCTCAAAAATGTATTTTCTTCTTATGAACCAATATTTACCTGTTTTGTGTGCACTGGTTGTGAGATGTCAGGGGTTTCTGCATCAGGTCTAGCAACTTCATACTTACCCTTTGACTTAGGGATATTAATATTCCGCAAATCCTCATCGTCTTCTTCCATAGTAATGCTATAACATTCCAAAGCATGTTGTAGATGCGTACTCCACTCAGGTTCTACCCAAGTGATAGGATCTACGTGTGTTCAGAAGATTACTGCTTTAATCTCCTGAAGCACTTCATCAATGCATTCGAATCCATCTTCAAAACTAAATGCTAGCAAGAAGATTTCCTTCATTTTGTCCCAATCAGCAGTCCTGTGTCACAACTCCATCTTTAAATAGCAGTTCCTTGGGATAACATCCAGGGTATGAATAAATATGTGCACCCACTTTGGTTGAGGTACCTCACCCCACGCCTTAGTCCATCGATCCAGATGTTTGCGCGGGTCATCCTTTCCAGTGTAATTTATAGTGAGTCGGGTGTTTATGTAGCCAAATATTAATTGCATCATTCTACGATATTCCTTCCAGTCAGTAAAATTATCCTTGTGCATACCCCACCATCTTGCAGGCGTAGCTCTCAGTGTTAGATCTAAGGCCTGGAATCGGTAATCCTCTGGTACATCCCTTTCAAAATGGTCAAGAAACATATTGACATCATCCAAGCCATCATAATAAGGAAACTTATGCACCTCAGTAGATATACAACGTAGCGACTTTGTATGCTGATTACGTCGCAACATAGAGACCTCATCCAACCGCTTCTACATGTTTTTTAACTCTTCATCTGAATCTGATTGGCAGGAATTGTCCTTCTCCTAGCTGATCCTTCCATCCACAGTGGGATTGATCCAATCTTCATTTCGCGTAGTTAGCTTATATATGTGCTCAATTTTTTTGTCTTCATAATAATCATGGTAAGGTTCTGTGTATCATGCACCTTCTGCTAATCCTACAGAACAATCACTCGAAGATCATTATTTTCAAATACCATGTTTTGCTTCTTTAAATTAATGGTTGCGTTCATGTCAAAGTCTCAATCAATCCCGAGCAGCGATGGGTATGGATTACTGTCATCTACAATCTCAATAATTTCAAAATTTTCCACTGCTCTTGTGCCTTCAATATCTACAGTTACTCCATGTAGGCGACCCATTGGAATTATCTTTTGTTGATTCACCATGCGTAGCTGAATTCACGACCACTATAAATTAGGCTTCCCCATATGTTTGCAAATTTTATTTGGAAGTATGTTAGCATCAGAGCCCAAGTCTAAGATGACCTAGTCCATTTCAAAATCACCAATATGTGTTGTCAACCGTATCTCTCTACTAGTTCTCTTCTTACTTTGATTCACCTTATTGACTGCATGTTGTTCGGGTTACGACTTATCCTCAGTTATCTATCAGCTCTCGCAGTCCTTCTAATGCATTTTGATCCCATAATAACTTTATACAGGTCTGCAAAAATGATTTTAACACCGTGGGATCTAAATCCTACATTGCAGTAACTTATTTAGGTTTCTCCATTCGTGGGACTAGCGGTATTTGATTCTTAGATATAGAAGCACCTCGATCCATACAACTTTTTCTTGCATCCATGAACATCTCTTTTTCTCTATGTAAATCAGACCCAACCTTCTTCTCACCAACTTTTCAAAACGATAGATCCGATACTAGTTGTTTGCCTTCAACCTTGTCTTCACCAATGGTTATACAACTTTGCATGACTGTGTTGATGTTGGGATCGTCTTCACGTGACTCGGATCTCATCATCTAAATATTTTGTGTCGGTTGTTGGTTCTTCTTCTCCTGCATCTTCGTTATTAATACCAGGCAATCTTCTATAACATGATCAATTTGTTGACATTATTGATAATAAGGGTGAGTTGGATTCTAACAGTCACACATAAAGTGTTCTGATTCTCCACAGTTGTAGCAAATGATCTGGCCTCGACCTCTTCCAGCTCCTCCTCCTCCTCCTCTTCCCCGTCCTTGGAATCCTCCACGAGCTGCAGGCAAGCCTTGATCATTTGCAGTTTTCAGCCTACATTCTATACATTGGAGTCTTGTCCATCATTAAATCATAGCTCTAAAAATTCCTTTTATCATGACCAACCGATTTACAAAAGTTACAAAAGAGTTTCTTTGGAGACTGTACAAACTTCTGTAATAGAGAAAAATTATTTGTCGAATGTTGTCCTGACACTTGGCATATGCTAGACAAGGTACTTGACCCAACAGAAAATTCTGGCTTCAGCAGGTTGGGACCCCCCGTAGCTATATAATCCTAGAATACAGGGCATTGATCTTTATGATGACCTTCAGCCCTGCACTTCGTGCACCAAACTTTAGAATGTGTTTCCAATTTAACCTCATTTCCTTTCTTCAGATCCTGCAACTCTATATGCATGCTTTCTAACTGTGATTGGATCTATTGAACTCCTATATTCGTGTTATGCATCATCGAATTTTCTAGATTCATCGTGATCTCTAGTGCTTCGGCCTAAGACCCAATCTTCTGCTGAGATAACAACAATCTTAAGTGGGGTAATAGTGAAGCTATGTAACAGTCCCTATGTTGTTCATCTGAAATATGAAGATTATCTTGGCTCAGTAAACACTTCAGTCGTTGATCTATATCCCATGCAGACTCATTAACCCTCTGCTTGATCTCCTTTATTTTGGTCACACATTGAACTTGTGACTTGGGCTTCCTAAATTCTGCATTCAGCGCATCCTTCATGTTAGCTAACGAAGCAGCCGAATGAGGCATATTATATTTGATGTACCAGGTAAGCGCTTTGTCCTATAGCACTGTAACCAAATGCACTTTCTTCATGTCATCATCATTGACCTGCTATGCTTGCCACACAGCTTCTACGATGAACCAAAACTGATCGGGATCCTCTGATCCCTGACCCCTGAATATATGCATTTTCACTGTATTCGCCATACTAAATAACGAAGGTGGAGGTAGAGGTGGAGATGAAGGCAGAGGTGGAGTGGATGGATGTGAGATTCCAGAAGTACCCTGATCTACTAACTATGTCACACCTCTGGTTGTACTAGGGCTACTTCTTTTTTCTTCACTTTCATACTCTCCCAATACAACATTGTATTCACTTTCAACGAATCTGTCTAGATCTACTATAAATCGCTTTCCACTTCACGTAGATTTAGTCTGACCTATTTTAAACATTAAGGTAAAGGCATAACCCCCTTTTCGCACAAAAGCATTTTAATCCATGTTTTTAGTGATTTCAGGTACTTATCTCTCAAACCTTTAAAGAATCGGCATTTAGCGTCACTATAAGCCACAAATGTATCGATTGCAAATTCAGTAAAGAAACTGCCTAAGATATTATCGATCCAGTAATCAAATGCCCTTGCAACCTTATAATTAGATCCTTCAAGATGCTTGACTAATTCTGGAGTCCACACAATAGAATCGTCGTGCTTCCAAGTAGGTTCACTATCTGCTAATTTTGACACCCACTCGTGTAATTCGAAAGGGAACATTTAAAAGAAAACTTCATGCACTTCTATGTAGAGATACCTTTGTAGCCACTTTTCTTTTGACAAACGTGGATTCTGATTCTCTTGAGCTGCAAACTCGTGCAACTTTTGATCTATCCACTTCTCGATTTCTTTCTTAGTTGGTATCCACTTATGCCACATCACACATCCCTTAGATAGATCTCGGTCCCAACAACATAACCATTTGTTGGCTTGAGGGGGCTTGGATCTAGGTTCAGAGTTAGCTGCGCTAACCAACAAAACCCTACACCACTGACCTTTTCGGCAACAACTTGCTTAGCACAGGCTGCAGTCTCACCTGAGGTAGTATTGAGGGATGCTATAACCAGTGTTCTACATCTAGAAGGCTATGCGATGTGGGAGTAAGGTGTTTCTTCAATTTCAGGTCTGATCTTACCTTCACGACCCCTTATCCTCAAACTTGAAGCAATTTCCAATTAACAGAGTTATGAACTTCACCTAAAGATCTAATCATGCATTCAATACTATATAATAGTAGATCTAGATCTTCACAAAGTAAGGCAATAATACAAATAAATAGCATTCACTAAGCATAAATACAGAAAACACATAAGTATACAGTTGGGACACAGATTTGCTTCAAATACTCTTTATTATTCCATATCTTCAATACATATACATTTCAGGCCCTGTGCACATCGCTGCAGGGGCCCGTGCACTCAATTGCGGACTTACCAAAGTCTCCGTGCACACAGCAACAGGATCATTCCCCTTCGCCCAAATAGAGAAAGATGTTACACTTACTGACTCAAAAACATATAATCTCATCAAAATTTGTCTGATTCATTGTCTTAGACTTGCTAAGACACCCCTTTATATATTTTTCCTATTACAATACCATGATCTGCAAACCATGGGCAAAGCTCAAAACAATACAAAAACTAAAGGGTTGTGACTTTCCTAAAACCCTTTTGACTCTTAATTACCTACACGCTACATGTTCTGCTCCTTAAAATGCGGAAGATTTTACACAACTTAGTCAAAATTGGAACTAGGTGATCTCGTCCCAACATGGTGGTAAAAGCCCATTTGTGGTGGATTTTGATAATTATGTAATTTAGGGAAAAAATCCCATAAAATCTGCGCAGTATATAGTGTTGTCTGAGAGATACTTTGGTCATGGCGCGTGACTAATTTATTGTGTTGGTTTTCATTGTTTATAACCTTTATTCTACGTGATCCGGGTTATTGGATTAATTTGTTGTTTTTAACTAGTCGCCATATTTGAGATTATTTAGATGAATCGAGATATCACCCTTGTGGTTTGCGCTGAGTTATATATCTATATATATTACAATTACTTTACAATATACTATTTATTATTTGTTATGACTTGTATTCCTTTATACACATGTTTTGAAAAGTGCTTGGTTTAATTTTATATTTATACATATTTTGCTATTTTGAAAATTCTTATTTATCAATATATTATATGCACATATTAATGCACATACTTTTTTTGAATGTTTCATTTACTATATGTATTTTTCAAAATGTGTTGTAATATATTTTAACTTGATTTCCTAATACATTAGAGAAAAAGTTTTATATTTTTATAATTTGTACTATGTATAATGTATTGTTGCTAATGATATATGTTAATTTAAATATGTATAATATATACTATTTACAATTTTATACAATATATTATATTACAGTTTATGTGTTAAATATATTAAGAATTAATATTACTATGCTTAATGTGTATTAATGTATTAATATGTGATTATTATTAATGATTGTTTTTTAATATAGGTGTGTATTAAGTAAAATTTGATGTGCATTGCGAGGTGTTGTGATGCGGAGTATTTAGATAATTGGTGAAGTTTAATGTCAAATGTCAGGTGTTGTGGTAACAAAAAGTGCTACATTACTTTATTGTAACCCATATTTGTAAAATAATGGTCTATGAAGGAAACAATGGGCGATTGAAGGAGCAATGAACCAAGTGACCATTACAACAACCAAAGCATGATCAAATATTGAAAAGTCCCAAAGCCAAGTATTGAAGACCAAAGAAATCACAAGTCACCAAAACGCCAAAGAAGGAAGTTTTTCGAAAGCCAAGATGAAGGGTCTCCATAATTTTGTCGAAAAAAGTATGGGGGGATTGTGGCCAACAACAGGGACGAGGATTGATGTAGGTGGATATTGGTGGCCACTCGCCTATTCCACCTATATTTGCAATCAGTTTCATATGTTTCAATGATTATAGCAGCGTTTACTATTTTGAGCAGTTTTTCAGGTCCTGAACTTCTGGAGTTGTGTTGACCCCTTAAACGAATTTTTTTTGAGGTCTGTGATAAGCCTATAGCCATAGGCAAGGGCTAATGGAAAATATTGTGATACTTGGAGAGATATTTCCAACAAGGTATCGTATGCGTGAAATAAAGAGCATATGACCAAGTTACGACCCAGATAAGTTAACTACCCAACTAACCCCAACAGGGCCCACAAACTCTTGGTGTTCCATCTCTTCGGGTTAGCGTTTTGGTGGTTTATGGTTTTCCCTTGTTCAATGATAAAAAGTCCCTTCAGCCTCATTGTTACATAGTTCAGAGGCATGTAGCCACCACATCTCTTCTCAGAGATAAGCTAGCATCGCCCAAGCTAGTTTATTTCTATTATGTATGTAAGCATATTTCAGTTCTTTGATATTAATGAAATCAAGTTTTATTTATGTTGCATTTCTGTGTTTATGTTTGTATGTGTATTATGTTGCATTCCTATTTAATTATGGATCATGGAAAATTGTACACCCAATGATACATATCAAGCTATACTCAACGTAAAAAACAACTTGTACAAGTCTACTAATTGAAATTGGAAGCATCATGAAGCAATAAAAAATAAAAGGTCCCAAAAGGTTCATTTAAAAAATCAAACCATGTAAAGGTGCCAAATAATATTTCACACAGATCACCATGACTATTTCTTGGATAGTCATGTAGATCGACTGAAGTGACAACTCAGCAGCCCATTGGCCACATCGCACTGAATGAGCCAATTTCTTTTGACCACCCATTCTCAATCCAATTGATCTAGGTGGATATTAGTGGCCACCTTCCAATTCCACTTGGACCCCCACCACTTTCTCTTTCAGTTTTTTAGTTTTTTTAATTGTAGCACAGTTTACTATTTTTAGCAATTTTTCGTGTCCTAAACTTCTGGAGCCATTTTGAGGCCCTAAACGGCCTTTTTTTAGCAATCTAACACCAACAACTTTTTAAAAGTTATCTTTTTGTCCTAGTTCTTGAAGAGATCTTTCCAACGAGGTATCATGCACATCAAATGGAGATAATATGACCAAGTCACGACCCCGGGAAGTTGGCTTCCCAACTAACCCCAACAGGGCCCATAAACTCTTGATGTTACATCTCCTCGAGTTAGGGTTTTGGTTGTTTAGTGTTTTCTCTTATTGTTCAATAATAAAAAGGCCCTTGAGCCTCATTATAACATAGTTTAGAGGCATGTAGCTGCCACATCTCTCCTCAGAGATAAGCTACCATCGGCCGAGCTAGTTCATTTCCATTTTTGTTTGTAAGCATATTTCAATATTTTACATTAATGAAATAAAGTATTTTTTCTGTTGCATCTCTGTATTTATGGTTATCTCTATAAATTTTTTGCATTCCTTTTTAAATTTGGATCAGTGGTATCAAAGTGGTTTGCTCTTTCTATATTTTTCTTTGCATGTCCCCAACGAGGTTGGGATATAATGAGTTAGGGCTTGAACTAGTCGAACCTTTGCAAGACCAACCTCACAAATCTTGACAGCCTCCCATGTCGGATGAAAAGAAAGATGGGGGTAGGAGATCCTATCAAAATCTTACTCGAAGAAGCCCTCGAGTGACAAAGGAATGTGATGATGGACAACTTTTCCCAGATCCTTTGACGGCTACCCAAGGGCGACACATCTAATAACTACTTTGGAAATGCCACACCCTTTAAGGTACAAGTTAACTTTGAAATCCCCATATTCGAGGGTCAAATAGATGCAGATGCCATAGATAAATGTTTGAATATGCTAAAAGGATATTTTTCTATTCATGATTTTTCCAGCTGAGAAAAGATTACTTTTTCTCTTCTCAAAGTCACCCCCCATGTCAAGGACTAGTGGGAAACCTATTGTGAACAGAAGGATGAAAGTACAAACTCACTATTTTCAGCCACTCCCACTTGGAATTCGTTCCAGGATGCCATTAAGGATCAATACTACCCTGTAGGGAGGTACGAGGACAAATACATAAAGTGGACCACACTGCCGCAGGGAAGGGATCAAAATGTGCCAGAGTTTACCAATGTTTTTCATACCCTTCGCACAAAGTTGGGTATCAAAGATTTTGAGAAACATTTGGTACTCAAATACCGCAGCTGCCTACACATGTACATCCAAGACAAGATGGAGTTCCTAGACATCTCCTCGATCGGCATGGCATACAAAAGAAGTCAGAATTTTGGATCTGCGAATCCAAAATTTAGATCAGTGGTATTAGAGTAGTCTACTCTCTCTGTTTTTCTTTGCATGTCCCCAACGAGGTCAGGATATAAGGAGTTAGAGCTTGAACTAGTCAAACCTTTACAAGACTAGCCTCACAAATCTTGATGACCTCCCATGCTGAATGAAAATAAAGACGAGGGGGTAGGAGATCCTATCAAAATCTTACTCTTAGAAGCCCTCGAGCAACAAAGGAACGTGATGATGGACAACTTTTCCCAAATCCTTCAGTAGCTACCCAAGGGCGACGCATCTAATAGCTACTCTAGAAATGCCACACCCTTTAAGGTACAAGTTAACCTTGAAATCCCCATATTCAAGGGTCAAATAGATGTAGATTTCGTATATAAACAGTTGAATCTTCTAGAAGGATATTTTTCTATTCATGATTTTTCCAACCGAGAAAATATTACTTTTGCTCTTCTCAAAGTCGCCCCCCACGTCAAGGACAGGTGAGAAACCTATTGTGAATAGAAGGATGAAAGTACAAACTCACTGTTTTCAGCCGCTCCCACTTGGAATTCATTCCGGGATGCCATTAAGGAGCAATACTACCTTGTAGGGAGCTACAAGGACAAATACATAAAGTGGACCACACTACAGCAGGGAAGGGACCAAGATGTGCTGGAGTTTACTAATGTTTTTTATACCCTTCACAGGAATTTGGGTATCAAGGATTCTAATAACCATTTTGTACTCAAATGCCGACACTGCCTACACATGTACATCCAGGATGAGATGGAGTTCCTGGACATCTCCTCGCTTGGTATGAAACACTGATACACTGTCAAGATCGAGGAGAAGTATAAACAAAAGAAGCGAGAATTTTAGATCTGCGAATCTGAATAACAAAGGACAAAGCCAAGGCAGGGTGACCCATGACAACCTGTCAAAGCCGCAAGAAAAGAACAACACCACGAAGTCAAAAAATGACACAAGAAAGTGGTGTGAGTTCCACAATAGCCCCACTCACAACACAAGTGAGTGTCAGGCCAAGCAATCACTGGTGGCCGAGTTGAAGGCTTTAGAATCAGATGCATGTTCCAACCCCGCATCAGAACCTGACAAGAGGAATGACAAAGGGAAGTAGATCATTGATGCGGAGCCCAGCGCTAATGTTGCCATCACTAAGATCCAAAAGAATGAGCTCGAAGATCTAGAGGAGTGGGAGCATATTTTCCACTCACAGATGTGGGTGAAGGGTTGGTTGTTGCAATTCATTGTTGACAATGGGAGCCAAAAGAACCTCATTTCAGCAGAGGTCATGAAGCGGTTGGGACTACCAACCATACCACACCTACAACCGTACATCATCGGGTGGCTTCACCAAGAACGAGATCTTTGAGTCTGCCAACAGTGCCACCTTCTCTACAATATGAAGCCCTTCACATATGAGTTATTGTGTGATGTTGCACCTCTGGATGTTTGTGATGTATTATTAGGCCAACCATACTTGTGGAAGCGACATGATATGTATGAGTCAAGGCCTCATGCTATTATTATTTCTTAGTGTAAGACATTATACAGGATATCGGAGGTAGCCCCACCTACTGCCACTTCTTTGATCTCTGCTAAGAAAGGTAGTAAGATCATCTCCCAGGCTAGGAAATTTATTTTATTTCTAGTTCGCTCTCAAAGTAAGGGGAAGATAGGGGTACCATTACACTATCAAGTCAAGCATTCATTCGATCTAACTCCCAGAGCACCTCTACCCAACGAGCTGATATATTGTCCCTCCATTCTAGAAATTGCGAAGTACAAGCAATGACATGATCAACATCAGGTGTCACACAAGTTTCAGGTGGATGACAAAGATTGGTTACATTTGCAAAAATAATGGCTTACTAGAGCCCATCAAAAGCTCAGACCACTCTGATATGGTCCTTACACCATTAAAAAAGATGTGGGAAACAATGCATTGGAGCACAACATTCCCCCATTCCTTGGCTTGCACCGATTGTTTAATGTGGACAGCTCCCGACCATGCTTCCCATCATTACTGAACACATCAGAGATTGTAGAACAACTCACCAGGGACCAAGTTCAACAAAGGTTTCCCCATCTCATGGAGGAACTCAACACAATGGGGACCATTGCCTCCTAAGAGGGGAGGAATGATCCAGGTGGATATTGGTGGCCACCACAATTCCACTTGGACCCTCACCATTGTCTCTTTCAGTTTTCTAGTTTCATTAATTGTAGCACAGTTTATTGTTTTTAGAATTTTTTCGGGTCCTAAACTTTTGGAGCTGTTTTGAGGCCCTAAATGACGTTTTTTTGGAAATCTATTGTAGAAATTTTGAATAATTTAACACATATTCAACAGAGATTATCCTGATCATGTACTATTGTGGAAAACATACACAATACATAAGCTCCTCTACGTTGATCATCAATATAGCAGCATCAATAACAATAAAACATCAAGAGCATTCACACATTAACACAGTATGTATCCCGGGGAAAGCATCTCGCTAAAAACCCCCACTATCTGTATATTAATGATTGAGTCATGTAACATTACAAAGTACAATTCTTATCACAAGCAATCCAGT
>APFE031346514.1:153515-214590 GCA_000404065.3 Pinus taeda
AAATAGACATAGTCTAAAAATAGACTTGCACCAAAAATAGCCTGCGGGCCCACTTAGTGAAGGCGACTCTTTTCACTAAGCTCCATCATCTTGTTGCAATCTCAACATCTACTGCCAGCGAATTTTTATATGTCGCTTTTTTTTTTCGTAGTGCTCGGAGAAATATTCCCAACAGGGTATAAGGCACATCAAACAGAGATAATATGACCAAGTCATGACCTCGGGAAGTTGGCTACCCAACTAACCCAAACGGGGCCCATAAACTCTTGGTGTTACATCTCCTCGAGTTAGGGTTTTGGTTGTTTAAGGTTTGATGTTATTGTTAAATAATCAAAAAGGCCCTTGATCCTCATTGTAACGCAGTTCAGAGGCACGTAGCCACCACACCTCTCCTCAGAGATAAGCTACCATCGTCCAAGCTAGTTTATTTCCATTTCTGTTTGTAAGCATATTTCAGTATTTTACATTAATGAAATGAAGTATTATTTCTGTTGCATCTTTGTATTTATGGTTATATTTGTAATTTGTTTCGTTCCTGTTTAAATTCGGATCACCAATCCACACTGGAATGGGAATCTCTTGTCCTTTGCTCACCTTAATCTCATTAATGAGCCAGGGGGAGCTACACGGTGGCACTATTCCTTTAAATACCATCTTGAATTGGGGAAAAAATATAGAAGATGTGGGAGGAAGGTTATGCTACCAAAATTTCTTAATCAATTAGCATCATTTTTCATTAAGAGGGAGTTCACCATTGTAAAATTCTCTTCCTGCTTCCTCAAGAGGAGTATATCCTTACAAATGATTGAAGAGAGGAACCTTCATTTACGAGGGATTTAGAGAACCATGGATCACTATAACTCCTCTAGAGCTTCTATTGGGTCTCTTTGCATCAAATAATAAATATGATTTTATTTCACATTATCTTAAGTTTTCGTTTCTTTGTCTGTTATGCGTTCTATGCTTTGTTTCTCCTTTAGTTGCATTACATATGTGTTTTTATGTTTAGTTCTAACCAATATTATTGTGGGCTCTCTTGCAGGTAACAACTAAGTTGCAGAGAATATTGGAATTCGGTACACTATTACAACAAACCCACAACCACAATAATGGTGAATCCACTTTCTTTCTTCTAATCCTCTTGGTTGTTTGTATGCTTGTCTTCTCACTTCATTTTTCTCACTAGTTTTGTCGCAAACTTATATAAACTTTGTAGGCCATCAACATTCTTTTACATAGAAGAATATAGCCCTTTCCATTTTTTGGGTTGTTGTGTGACTGTCAAAGAAACAAACACATTGATACCCATGTGGTTGTTAGTCTAAAACCCACATGGATCACAGAATTTCATTTCATTGTAAATTTCCTTTCTGAGTTGACCTAGGTAACAACATTTAGTGACCTCTCCCTACTCCTATAGTTTTCTACAAGTTAGATAGGTTGTTTTTAGCTCTAGTTAGCCACTTGTTCGAAGAGATTTTGTTTTCTTTTTCCATGTGGATGGCTTATATATTTTCATTAAATTTATATTTTTGGACTAGGAGTGGAGATAGTAGAGAATGGAGTATGTTCTTCCCCTCTCACTTAGGTGATCTTCAAGAATCAGAACATTTACGAAACCACCCTTTTTCATCTCCCTTTATATTGGAAATGTTCCCATAGTTTAATTAGGAGGAAAGGTAAGCATCCCATGAAATGCACGTCCTTTCCTTTTTTGAAAGGTGCAACAAAATTAGTTTAAGCAGGAGGCACTAGTAATGGATCACTCAATATCCAAAATTGCTACAATGAAGCAAACTTTGTTATGTTCATATATGCATTTTTTGCACACACCTCACTTCACACAACATTTTAACCCAACCTTTGTTTGAGTAGTATGCTCTTACCCTTGTAATTTGAGTGATCTTAGGGAATCAAAAAGTTAAACTTATATTATTTCAAATTCATTCAGACCCTCAGAAAACTGAGTTTTGGTCCACCCTCCCTAACTCTTTAGACCAATAAAAGAAACCTAAATTAACACACTAATACCCCCTTACAAGGGGCGACAAAAGAAATTATAACTTAATTTAGGATCTTGGGAGTAGGCATCCAAATAACATCCCTTGGTAATTTCTCATTTGAAACATAGAGGCTGAGTTTTGGGGAACTTAAAATTCTCCACATCCCAGTGTCAACAAACACAATGGTGAGGAGAAACTTGTGAAGGGGTAAGGCTTAGACCAATTATTATCATGGGCCTTCTCAAGTATCCTTACTCTTGGTAGGGGCTTCAAACCCATGGCTAATAGCCAAAAGCTAATATTCAATCACCTGCATTGGACAAAGTAGCTTAATGACCAAAATCTAGGGAATATTATTGGAAGTGGTGAGTGTAGAAGCACTTGCACATGGAGAAAATTTTGAATGGTTGTTATAAGTGTTGCTAGTTTCTTTGGGACATAGTCCTAGTGCCCCTCATTATAACCCTCCTCTCATACCTTCATTAGTTTTTGGATAGTGGCTTGAGACCCAACTTTCATAGAACTTTCAGAAAGCCCTGTGACTAATTTAGTGATAGGACATTACATCTATAGGATTATCATATGCAAATACCGCCACACCAAACTTGGATTGTTTAGCACATTTAAAACATATCTAATGGGTTTTTTTTGCTTTGATTTATGTGTTGCATATTTTGGTTTTTCCCAAATCCTTCTCATGGTTCACACACTCGTTATGGAAACATATGGGACCCCATTATACCCCATCACTCTAAATTCCTTTGAAACCTCCCACCATTCGTAAGAGGAGTGCCTAGTCTTGTACAATTTCCTACTCAACCACCCACCCATATATCACCTATTGATCCCGCTTTGCTAGGTTCTTCAAACATTGGTGCTATTGTTTTAGGAACTATTTCCTCTTAAGGTAATACTTCATCTCAATTTCTACCTAATACTACATCTAACCTGTTATCACCTACTTTAAAATTGCTCAAATGGTGCCGAATGATGTCGAAAGAGTGAAAAAGAGTAGAGAATAGTGCAAGAATATTCCAAGCCTCAAAATTAATCAAAGTCTAAATCATAACCTCTCCATTGGAAATTTCTCTGAACAAACTTTCCAACAATATGTGGAAGTCAAAAAATGGACTCCTGGATCAAAAGATAAGGTCTTCTAAAGTTTCAAGGATTCAAGCCTTAGGAAAGAAGGAATATCGGAGGTCCAAAAACATGGAATATCGGTGCATCACATGTCAAAGGTCTGATATATCAGAGGTCCAGTAGTATTAGGGATCGGCGATCACTCAACATATCACCTAGCACATCAACGATCACATATCAGCAATCACACATCAATGACACCAAGTAGATCGGTGATCACACATAAGGGATCCAATGCATCGGAGCAAGAAGATCGGAGCATCAAGAGATTGGCGCATCACAATTGGAAATCATAGCTTCTAAACAAGTGAAAACCTTTTAAATTTTCTATAATGCATAAAGTTATGATATAGATTAAAATAGCTGAGGGACTCAAAATTAAGTTTACAAAGGATTTCTCCATAAAACCAAGGGTGGATAGGCCCTTTTCTCTCTCCTCCTATAGGGCGTGTGGTAGCATCTGGTTGGTCTCAATAAGCTACACGTGGTGACATAGGATTAATTCCAATAAAGACACGTGGTGACACAATATAGGCTCAGATAAGGACACGTGGTAGCTGATGTCAACGTGACATGGCAATATAATAGGACACGTGGTAGTTAGTTATGGCATTTTGATGGGGGCTAAGGGGAAAATCAAGGTGACATGTGTTACCACTCTTGAGGTTCCATGTTGTAGACGATGATGTCATAATCGAAGATCGACGATCGAAGGATGAGCATGTCACAACTCCCATGTTATGTCGTCGATTGGAAACTGCCGATGGGAGGGGCTCCAAATCGCATTGGCACATGGTCAAGGGGAATAGAACCAAGGGAACAAAGCATTTTGCAAATGAAGGATATCCCCTGGATAGGAAAAAAAAGGCCCTAGCACCTTAAGGCTAAGCACCTAGTCACAACCCCTAGTCATATGACAAGAAATGCAGAAAGAGGGCTAAACAAGAGGGGCCAAGGACATCATAACTCGTGGTTTTTTAATGTTTTTAAGTATAAATATCCCAATGAATAAAAGCTCTGATAGTATAATAAAAAGCTTTAAAAGCATATCGTGGCAGTTGAGGTATTGAATAAAGTCACAGAGCAAAGTGGGTAATTGAAAAGGGTCCATCTGGTGGAAGATTTTGTAATAAGAAACCAAGGACTTCATGGGCAGGAGAAATGAATAAGATCTATTCATGTGCACGTCCTCAATGCCGTAAATAGAGGTATGGGACTCAGGAAGACTTAAAGGCTCAACATGGAGCTCCACGTAGTCAGGAAGTTAAGGCAAAAGAGACAAGTGAACTGGTTAAGCAGCAAGAGAGGCACATCATGACAAAGTAATGGTCTAATCAGTGGAAATATTAGGAATGGCCTGGGGATATTGTTGGAAATAATACCGAGAGGAGGGGTTGAATCAATATTAGCAAGTCAATAACTTTTCATTTCCATAATCAGATCTATATACGCTACTTCAGTTAATGGAACTCGCGTGTACACACAACTGTGTTTAAGGAAACTAGCATATATCCAGAAAACTTATGATTCAGTTAATTCATCATATGTTGATCTTTAATCAGTGCATCAAAACTTCATTAACCATATAAACATTAACTAGGTGCAGTAAAAATAGAACATACCATCACATATAAGAAACACACATGAACACCAATATTTAAGGTGAAAACCCAATGTGGGACAAAAACCACCTGTTGTTGTCTTCTTTTAATATAAGAAAAACCTGTTTACAATCTTGTACTGGTGCAAACTCATACCAGTACGCAGGCACCCACCTGCAGAAGGCTACAACCTTCTCTCGTTCTCCATCTTCTACTGGAAGGGAGCTACAACCCGCTGGCTCTTGTACTAGCCGATATATTTACTAGTATGTAGGTGCCGGCCTACAGAAGGCTACAACCCTCTCTCGTTTTCGAGCTGCTACTGGAAGGGAGCTCCAACCCCCTGGATCTTGTACTGGAAAATATGTTTACCAGTACATAGGCGCCGACCTACAGAAGGATACGACCTTATCTCTTCCTCTAGGTACCATGTTTCATAAATTTTCATACTGGATACTCCTGGAACACAACACCATAATCTGAAGGCCACGTTTCATCCAATTTTCATAATGGACCCATCAACAACATTGAAGCTCATAAATCATAACTGCAATACAAACATCAAATATATATCCACATCTACCAATCATTGAGACTCTAAATCACCCACAACTGAATCAATCAATCTATCTGAACTTTCAGAACACAGTCAACAGAACACAGTCACTAGAACACAGAGCAAAACCCATATCTCTGTAACAGTAACCAGAAGCAACTGATACTTCAACCATCAAGTTCATAAGGTATACACTACTTGGTTGTTTCGAACCAGTGTGTATACGCCCTTTTACCAAAGGGAACCATTGTACAAATCTAAAATAACTACTTATAGCTTCGCTGCAATTTTCTACTTCAAGCATACCCAAATCATCATATATAAAGGATAAAACATGCGTCCGTATTCAGATCTGAACTATTCATGATCATAACATATAATGATAACACATTTTAGTCTTCATGATCTCGGTCCATCAACCTTCTTTTGCCACATAGGTGCATCCTTAGCAAAGCATCACAAACCCATCACTTGCATACTAGATATTCCACTTCATCATATATTCAATCCTTGCACACTATGGCCTAATGATCTTCTCCTCCTTTTATAGTTTTAGGCCTTTCTCAATACCATGGACCAAAACCATTGATCAAAATACCATGGACCAAAACTTAGTTTTCCAAGATATACGTGCTTTTCCTTCTGTGAAAGTGTGTGTGTATGTT
Organism: Pinus taeda; assembly: GCA_000404065.3. NCBI lineage: Eukaryota > Viridiplantae > Streptophyta > Pinopsida > Pinales > Pinaceae > Pinus > Pinus taeda. Next base: position 159,484 of record APFE031346514.1, read on the forward strand.
ATACGCTCCTTTTGGTCTGGTAACCCGCGTGTATATGCTCCTTTGTCAAGGTGAACCTGTATATACCTCTCTTTATTCATTTTTTGTAGTCTGATCATTAATTCTTTGTTATTGACCTGCTGCACTATGATCTGTCATCTAAGTGAGTTGCCATCAAGGACAAGACGTGTATCATAATGCCAGCAATCTCTGCCTTTGGACTTGATGGCAAAAACAACACCAAGTCACTCTCCGCCTTTGACATCAAGGGCAAAGGGTAGACCAAGATATTCTCTCCCTTTGATATACATTATGTTGTCCATACTCCCCCTGAGTACATGCTGAAATATCTGATTGAGCTCCCCCTTTGTACATGCTAAGATGTACCAATCCATCCATGTTCCCCCTGAGCACATGCAGAGTCTGCAAAAAATATTTTTCAAAAGAATAACATGACTCTATAACTCAACTAAGTGAGTATGACCTTCCTATCACCAATGACTCATACATACATCAATCTCCCAACCAAGTGGAGATACACCATTTTTGACTCATCCACCCAACCAGGTGGGGATATACCAAATGTTTATACATGACTAAAAAATAGAAATTATTACATCATCCTTCCCATGCATAGTGGGGTTACAATTTAGGTCTTTGCATGACCTTTACATCAAATGATATACATGACTTTTATAACAAAGACCAGCAATCTAAACAAGATGATGATGGTCATCAACAACTATCATACACCATATATGATCTACACCATAAGCATCTGTCCACAACATCCAGACTTGTAACTTGCAATAGCATTCTCTTGGCCAACCAACAATAATATGCCACTTAAGTGATCATCCATGAATCTGATTTGAATACCAACAATTTGATCCCAAGTATCATCTGAGATAGCAAGATGTATCATTTAGCCACATAAGCATCATCATCAAATAATTTTAACCATAATGCCAACAATGCATTATTCGAAGCATATGCTCCCCCTGAACCTATTCCATCTGTTCACTGTCAGAACTGATCATGCATATATCAACAAGAAGTATCAAGGCATCATCATCAATCAGATATACATCAAGTTAACTTATGAGGATCAAAAGCACTTCTAAATAACATCTTATGAGTACCAACACATTTCCGCACATCATCAACAGATTGTAACCATTATCAAATAGAGAAAATAATTGACTGAACCATATCAGACCCTTTTTGTTGAGTCTGTCCCACTACTTTTCCTCAAACCAACATATACACGACTATGTAGCTTCGAACTCACGTATATATGCAACTTGTCTTCATGAAATTTGCGTATGAGATTTAGAACAATGAAGTTTCAAACTTTCAGCTCCCTATGAGTCTGTCATGTCTGTATACTCTGCTATGCCACATATTTCTGACTATAATTCCTTTTTCTTGCATATCTTTGAGTGTGGTGATTTTTTCTCCCTTTGGTATGGTGGCCAAATTTTGCTCATGCATTCCTTTGCTATATGTCCAAATTTGTTACAAGCATAACATCTCATATGTTTCATATCCTTCTATAGCAATCAATGGCTTTGTGACCAAACATATTGCAAGCAAAACAATATCCCTTAAAGTACCTGGAACATGATGATCTTTCTATGTGACGGTCTTGAACCATTCTACTTCTGCATTTGGCTGCAACATGTCCAAAATTATGACATATGAAACATTCAACGTTATTCATCAGAGGAAATAACCGTCTATCATTTCCACAGTTAGGATTAAAAGATTTTCTTTGAATACTTTCTTTCCTTAGTTGTTGATGGAGTTGACCACTCATCTCCTTGTTGAGCATTTTAGATTTTGCATTAGAGTTCCTTGCCTCACCTTGTGAGCTAGATTCACCTTCAATAGACTCATGAAAACCAAGACCAGTTTTGATGGTAGGAGACCTTTGACTACTAAGAATATCATCCAAAATATTAGTACTGTCTTGAAATCGTAACAGTTTATCTTTTTCTTCTAATTTATTTTTTAAGATATTTACCTCAACCTGATGTTGTTCTTCCTTTTCTAGATGTTTCTTCTTCAAGATTTCTTCAGCCTTTCTTCCTTCTTCCACTTGTTGCCTTAATTTGAGAATCTCATTTTCTTTTTCTTTATCTACTTGAGGTAGTTCTTCATTCTACTTATTTTTTAATGATATCACTTCATTCTGCAGCATTTGATGTACTTTGAAGGCACACTCCAGCTAAGCTTTTAATCTAGTAACTTCTTCTTTGAGGGCACACTCCCTTTTGTTAAATATATACTGTTGATCTATGATTTTATCTGGTGCTTCATTTGCTTGTTCATCTTCAATCTAAGGTGATTTAGAATCTGAATACTTGTTTCCACCTAATGGCCAATTGTCTCTCCTGAGGTCATTGTTCCTTTGAGCTATCTTCTTCTTCCGAGGCACTTTATTCTTTACATTCTTTCCCATTGTTCTACAGATCTCCTTCAAGTGATCAAGCTTCTACCAAAGGACCTACTCTGATACCAATTGTTGGAAATAATACTGAGAGGGGGGTGAATTAGTATTAGAAAGTCAATAACTTTTCATTTCCATAATTATATTTATATATGCTACTTTAGTTAATGGAACTCGTGTACACGCAACTGTGGTTAAGGCAACTAGTGTATATCCAACAAACTTATGATTCAGTTAATTCATCATATGTTGATCTTTAATCAGTGCATCAGAACTTCATTAACCATATAAACAGTAACTAGGTGTAGTAAAAATAGAATAGACCATCACATATATGAAACAAACATGAACACCAAGATTTAAGGTGGGAACCCAATGCGAGACAAAAACCACCTGCTGCTATCTTCTTTTAATATAAGAAAAAATTGTTTACAATCTTGTATTGGTGCAGACTCATACCAGTACGCAGACACCCACTTGCAGAAGGCTACAACCTTCTCTCATTCTCCATCTTCTACTGGAAGAGAGCTACAACCTCCTGGCTCTTATACTAGCCGATATATTTACTAGTACGTAGGCGCCAACCTATAGAAGGCTACAACCCTCTCTCGTTTTTGAGCTGCTATTGGAAGGGAGCTCCAACCCCCTGGCTCTTCTACTGGCCGATATGTTTACCAGTACATAGGTGCTAGCCTACAGAAGGATACGACCTTCTCTCTTCCTCCAGGGACCATGTTTCATAAATTTTCATACTGGATACTTCTGGAACACAACATAATAATCTGAAGGCCACGTTTCATCCAATTTTCATACTGGACCCATCAACAACATTGAAGCTCATAAATCACAACTGCAATACAATCATCAAATATATATCTGCATCTACCAATCACTGAGACTCTGAATCACCCACAACTGAATCAATCAATCTATCTGAACTTTCAGAACACAGTCAATAGAACACAATCACAAAAACATAGAGTAGAACCCAAATCTTTGTAACAACAATCCGAAGCAACTGATACTTCAACCATCAAGTTCATAAGGTATACACTACTTGGCTGTGTCGAACCAGCGTGTATACACCCTTTTAACAAAGGGAACCAGTGTATAGATCTGAAAATAATTACTTATACCTTCGTTGCGATTTTCTACTTCAAACATACCCAGATCATCATATATAAAGGATAAAACATGTGTTAGTATTCAGATCTAAACTATTCATGATCATACCATATAATGATAATGCATTTTAGTCTTCATGATCCCGGTCCATCAACCTTCTTTCGTCACATAGGTGCATCCTTAACAAGCATCACAAACCCATCACCTGCATATTGGATCTTCCACTTCATCAGATATTCAATCCTTGCACACTATGGCCTAATGATCTTCTCCTCCTTTTATATTTTTAGGCCTTTCTCAGTACCATGGACCAAAAAAATTGATCAAAATACCATGGACCAAATACCTTGGACCAAACCTTAGTTTTCCAAGATATATGCGCATTTGCTTCTGTGAAAGTGTGTGTGTACGTTATACACTCCTTTTGGTCTGGTGACCTGCGTGTATACGCTCCTTTGTCAAGTTGAACTTGTGTATACCTCTCTTTATTCATTCTGTGTAGTCTAATCATTAATTCTTTGCTATTGACCTGCTGCACTGTGATCTGTCATCTAAGTGAGTTGCCATCAAGGACAACACCTATATCATAATGCCAATAGATATTTCATCAACCATCTTTCTCTTTTCCTTATTTTCTATTATTCTGTAGTTTCTTGCATTTTAAATAAGGAATCAAATCCTTTGTAATGATTTGGGTGGCCGGCCTTTGTAGGCCGAGACAACTAGTTTCTCAAATAGTTGGAGCTCAGGCTAAGATATTTTTGTAACTGTTTTCCAAGCTCTCCCTCTCCTTATAAAATGAGGGAAGAAAGACTTAAGAGAGGTTCTAGAATTATGCACCCAAGGGTCAAACTTTTGTGGTTCCATTTTGGTTCTATTTTCCTATTCATGAGAGACTTGAGCTATACAAATGCTAAATGTAATGGACTAGTGATTTGGACTCTATCTTGAAGGATTAATAAACTTTATTGATTCCAAGTAGATTAATGAATAATATATTTCCCCTTTGTTTATCACTTCGTGTATGTTTTTCTCCCTCTGAAATAGTGTAATGAAGCTAGACATTTCACTCTTATTCATGTTTGTATATTTGTTGCTGAGTAGTAAGAGTACCTGTGTTAACTACATATTTACTTGAGTTGATTAATAACCTACGTTACCTATAATGTGCACATATTTACTTAAGGTTATTTTTTGAAAATCATATTCATGAACCATAGGGTTTGGGACCTTAATTCATGCTCCACTCTTTCAACATTTTCATCTCCTCGCTCTTCCAAATTTCTATTGGATATTGTTGTTGAGGATTCTATGTTCTGTCCAGCTCTCTGAATCAATTTACCTCTTTTCTTCCCTCCTATTCACATTTACTACAACACCATATTAGGCTTCCTATTTTTGTATGTCAACCACAAAAACCAAGACATTCCTCTTCGAGATTAGCCCAATTTACCCCCTATGTATTTAAATCCATATATTTTCTTGAGTTTACCTTGATGAAGGACTATTGAACCAAGCTCCCTGAATTATCTTTTTCCTATTACATGAAAATATGGAGTGCAACAATAATCCCTCAGACAATCTTCAAAATCACTCCACTTGGATGCCCTAGGCACTGATCTTCTTTCAACCCAGAGGCTATCTCTAGGAGGCTTCTATATCTTTTGAAACACTTGAGCTACATGTGTAAAAAAAAGCTACAACATAACCTACCATTTGTAGCTTCACTAAATCTTGTAGATATATCAAAACTTACAAATGATCCAATAGATCATAATGCTACTTGGTCGTCCATGTCAACCAAAATTCCCTTAGACATACCTAAGTTTGAAGGTGAGCCAGGTGCAGACTCAATGAACCATGTAATGTCCTTCCACCTTTGGTGTTACTCCAATAGTATCATTAAAGACATAATTCTATTGAGAATTTTCCAACATACAACCATAGACCCTTGTGGTAAATGGTATGTTGGTGAGAAATCCAGAGCACATGACCACCTTCCAATCCCTAGTCAAGCCATTCCTTACCTTGTTCCAACTCCTAGTTTTCCATGACATTAAGTTGGAACTATTGTCTAAATTTTTACAAACTTCCTCCAGTCACATAGTAGACTACATCCATGAATGGCATAAGCATTGCAACATCTTTAAAGTGGAAGTTCTAGAAGAAATTCTTTTAGACTTTTTCCTCATATCACTTTTTATTGTTATAGCAAAAGATGTAGCCACCATTATGCCACAAAACAAGGATGAAGCCATAAGTAAATCCCAATATTTTGATCTTATTTATGCCCAAATAGGGCACTTTTGGGCATGGAATCCCCCCACAACTTGTTTTGGGGCTCAAAGCCCAAGTTTTGAGCAATATTATTATAAAGCCCTGCAAATTGCGAGCGCGGAATGTATGTTAGAGTCATAGGGCTGTCCGTCCTAAGTTGGAATGCAATGTCAGCCTACCCATGGTCTGCAGACCATGGGATTGTATAAATAAGAGTGAGGCTCTAAGTTGTAAGAAAAATCACATGATGATAGAATGGATAGAATGGGATAGAAAAGAATAGGAGAAGATTCTAAGTGTGTCTTGGGTCGTAGTAGTAGGAAGAGCCTCTACAGCTGAGTGCGCAGAGGCCTAGTAGAGTCCACAGCTGAGTGCGCGGACCCCTGCAGCTGAGTGCACATGGTAGAGTTGAGTCTATAACTGGAGAAAGGATTAATAAAGAAAGGTTATATTACGAATTTTGTGCATCTATTATGAGTTATTATATGTTTGATCTCATTTGCGATTGTCTTGTTTATTTACTACGTGCACTTGTATGAATTATGATTATTGTTAAGTATAACTAAAAGCGAACAAATATGCTAAGTTAATCAACTAATATTGGACTACTAGTACGAAATTGGGTAATAACATTGTTCAGCCCCCGAGTAGGGCTGTGGGAAGGCAACATCTCAGGCTGGGAGGTACGGGTAAGTACATGTAGCGACGTGCGCATAGGGTCCTATAACATACCGCTTGAAACCATCAGACATCTCCAGGGTGTGGAAACCTGGTTCTAGCACCCTCCCATACTACTTCGGTTGAGACCTCAGTCTGCGCTCCATGGAATGTTGCCGAAAGGGTTAGTAGTACTGGGATTTGTTTGGCTAAATCATCTCCAAACCTGGGTCAGGCCCCATCAAACCAACAAATGGTTTTGTTGCCAAGATCAGGATGTACATAAGGGATGTATGATTTTGTGTCATTGGAATCCGACGAAGAAAGGAATTGAAGGGTGGTTGGATAGAAAGGTTCATGAGTTCACGATGCAGGAAAATAGGAATCCACAAGTATCAAAGGAACAATGGTTAGAATGCTACTTATATATGGAAATCCATGAAATTTTATTTGCATCCTTCCCCTCTGAGTTGTATGAGTGGATTGGAAGCTAACAGATTGTCAGGGAAGGTGTAGGCTCAACAAACCGATTGTGTGGACTCCATAATTAGTGCACAGACTAGAAGCATTGGAAGATAAGATCACACACTGTGGACCATTGGCTCAATCGAATTATAGGAGGATTTATCACTAAGTTCATGGTAGACACGATAGTCAACTACAGCGAGGCGAAATGACGCTTCCTCAAAGGACCGCGAGGTAAGTACATTAAATCTTTGAACACTTAGATTAAGATGTTATTGTATGAAAAGTGGGTTGTGCGAATGAATTGATGTTTGGGGCTACGCAAAGTGGGAGGATCTATAGAAACGAAGGTAGTGCAGAGTTAGAAAGTAGCCCCTTAATTTCACCTCGATAGGAAAGCAAGGAAGAGCTCGTGAAAGTTTCTCCGAGGAGTGAGATCATTTTGATAAGGCATCGAATTCTGCACATACTACCTCCACCTACACCACCACTGGTTTCACCATCTTCACCTCCATCTCCGCCCACACCACCTCTACCACCACCACACTTCAGTATGGCGAGCGCGATAAAATTTTCGTTATCAGTGGAGTAGGGAATGAAGATTCAGACCAATTTTGGTTCGTGGTAATGGCCGTATGGGAAGCACAATGAGTCATGGATAACAATATAAAAATGGGAACGCTGGTAAGCGCGTTGCAGGATCGCTCACTAACATGGTACATTAGGCATTCTAATGACCATCCAAACGCAAGGATCATAGATATCTAGGCTGTGCTAAACAGGGAATTTAGCAGGCCAAAGTCAGAGACACAATCAATTATCAGATTTAAGGAGATCGCGATGCTTCCATGTGAAACCCCATGGGATCTAGATCAGAGACTGAAGAGTATGATTCACGAAGCCAACATGACCTTGATAGATGGGCAACACAGCGCATGGTTTGTAGCGTCACTAACACCGCATCTAAGGATAGCGCTGTCACGGTAGAAGTTATCCACCCAGGCTGAAGCTTTGGAGATTGCAATGAGACTACACGAGACCCCAATACAAGATCCTAGCCTAGGAGTCCAACAAATCCACCCGTAACTACAAATTTGTGTCTGGAAATGCAAAGTTTGAAATAGGATAGGAAAACTCAGCCAGAGGCGTGCAAGGAGGTATGGTGCATAAAATGCAAAGGCCAGGGGCATGACAAGGACCATTGTCCAGTCTTTTTGAATTCCTTGGAGGGACGAGGGCTGATGCCATTAAGACCAAAGGCACAAGAAGGACTGAGCACAGTGCCTGCATTATGGTGTGTGATTTGTCAGATAAGAGGTAAACACGCTACAAATAATTTCCATCTATTACAGAAGTACACATAGATGTCCCAACAATTGTTCTGTAATTTTTGCAGGTCGGTAGGCCATGATGAGCGCACCTGCAGAAGTTATGAACTAATGATAGATCAGACTCCTGCCTACAGAGTGCAGACCAAAACACGAGCCCTCAATCCAAATGTAAGGATGGCGCATGCTGGATTTCAAGGGCACAGACGAGGTTGAGGTGGAATGGGACCAGGAAGGGGTTGCAGACAGTTGATCTGTTACAATTGCGGAGGGCCAAGGCATTATGAACGTGACTATAAAATTCCTATGAGAACGTCATGTTTATATTGTACTCAGTTTGATCATGAGATAGAGGACTACCCTACATTGATAGCGAGGCTGCGTGATAAAGGAATACTCCAGCCTCCGCTGACTTAAAATTTGCAGAGGATGAGGTATGAGCTACGTGAAGAGGACCTGAATGTAAACATTGTGCTCAAAAGCGGTATCACGATAAGAGATGAAAAAGGTAAGCAACCTGAAGAAAGTACGTGGGTCCGCAAGGCTCCTACAGGAAACTAAATTTGATTTGGAGCACGTGAAGGAGACATTCATCGAAGCTACGAAGAGCTTCACAAAGGCCTCCACTTCAGGTAGTAAGGATCAACTAGAGCTGGAGATGGATCCTTCAATGATCACTACCCTTTTGGAGACATGCATGAAACTGTTGCGCGATAGCAAGGTTGTGAAGGGACTACAGGAGCTTATCACTAGGTGTGTTGGGTCGAGAGAACCATGCTTAGTCCGGAAGCTTGGAAAGCACACATCGCGAACAGGGAGGGAAATGAGATTGATTGCGCAAATCGGGGAGTATGAAATGGATCAAGTAATTCTAGATCCAGGATCGGATGTGAATGTGCTGCCAAAGCAGACATGGGAACACATGGGCAAGCCCACGTTGCAGTGGTCCCCTATTCAATTACGATGGCGAACCAATAGAAGATCCTATGGATGGGAAGGTAGCAGTGAATAATGGTAGACATCGAAGGTGTGAGTGCACTTGCAGATTTCGAGGTGATAGAGATTGTTGATGACAGCAATCCCTATCCCATGCTATTGGGAATAGATTGGGCCACTGATATGAACAGAGTGATAAATTTAAGGAAGTGAAAAATGATCTTTGAGAAAAAGTCACTGTGCATAGTGGTACCTATAGACCCTAGGGAAGGATCACGCTACACAAAGCCAGTGTGCGACGATGAGAGCAACGATGAGCAAGACTATATGTGTAAGATAACCGCTCGGGAACAGGATTGGGTGAATCCTATAGTGGATGACTAAATTTCATGGGAGCGCGAAAGCTCCTACCCATCAGACTCGGATGAGGAAACAGAATGATGGAAGAACCAGTTACACAAGGTAACCACGCTCAATTACAACATGATGGTAAGATCACTACGCTGCATGACAATAGAGGTAAGGGATCTACCTATATATGATGGGTTGACGGTGGTGGATGAATTCCTGAACATATTTGAAAGCATGGTACCAGAACAACAGTGGTTCGATGCTCTGAAATGGGCACTATGTGCTATGCCTGTAAGGTGGTGGGGTATGCATCAGAGAAGATTTGAGGATTGGTGCGGATGCAGAAGGATGATGCACCTACGATTTGGGAAACTGCAGATGTGGCTAGCAGACAAGTATGACAAATGAGATGATCCATGTACACACCTCACGAAATGGACCAAGGTCTATGGGGAAGAGCCACAGCTTGAATGGGTGCATTTATTCTATCATACCCTAGATGTCATACCCATGAATTGGTATACTAAGATGGAGATTTTCCATGGTACGAGCAAATGGGATATGTTGCGCGAGGGATTTCTGTTAACTTTAAAATTTGAAGATCGTTGGTGGGATACTGTTGACAATGCGCTACAGGCAGTAAAAGAAACTATCTTCAAAATACCTCAGGAGCCAATGGAAGTGCCTCAATCAGAATGGGCAACACAGTTGAGCTGCGCGGTGGAGTGTTACAATGTAAATGTTGAGGAGGAGGATGAGGACCCATGAAATATTAACATTCTAGGAACAGAAGGTTGTCGCAAGGTTCAAGGACCATTGATTGAGGATCCCGACATCACCGTGCTTCTAAAAACGAAGCAGGTAAACATTGGAACGGAGGTGGAACCAAAATATGTAACGCTTGAAGACTATTGGGATGATGCCACAATGGATAAGGTCAATGAGTTACTTCGCGAATAATAAGACTTGTTCCCAACCAAAATTACGGATTTAAAAGGGATCATTCGTGACTTAGGAATGATGAAGATCGCCTTAAAACCCGACGCAAAGCTGGTTAAGTAGAGGCCTTACTGCTTGAATCCGAAAAATAAGGAAAAGGTCTGTGAAAAATTAGATAAATGCTCGTAGCTAGAATTATTGAGCTAGTGGAAGAATCTGACTGGGTGAGTCCTATGGGAGTGTAGGAGAAAAATAAAAAGGGTGAAATAAGGATATGTGTCGACCTCAGGAAGCTGAATGACGCTTGTGTACATGATCCATTCCTGACATTCTTCATAGATGAAGTACTAGAAAAGGTTGGCGGCCAAGAAGCATACTTGTTCATGGATGGGTTCTCAGGGTACCATCAGATCAAGATCACGTCGGAAGACAGGAGAAAAAGGACCTTCGCAATGGAATGGGGTTTCTTTCAATACATCGTTATGTTGTTTGGATAGTGTTAGTGTTAGTGTCTTCACACTTCCATCGGTGATCAAATTGCTCTTTGCATGCATATTATGTGTCTCATCTAACCAGCTGCATTCCATTAGGTCATGGATCAACTGATGGTAGTGGTCTCATGTCAATTTCCCTCATGACATTCCCCTATGGACCTATTCACACAGTTTGTTTTCACTCATTCTTAGTCATCCTATTTCATTTCATTTATATAAAAAAAAAACCTGTTCTAGGGTTTAGTCTGACTAGGTCTTAGGTTTTGTCATCATGGTCATTCTAATTGAATAAAAAGATCAGCAAGCACATGAGAAGGATAAATAAGTTCATAAAATCATAAATTTACTTCTGATATGCTCAATAATATTTTTTTTACCTCAAAACTCAGTTTTGAGGTGAAAACATAGTTTTTTCCATTATTGTAAAAATTTCATGTAATTTAAATGTTTCTATATGTAATAAGTATTCAATTGCTGTTCTTGGTGACCTGGTGACAAAGTCAACTCCTACCATTACAAAAATTCAATGTAAAAGTCCACCTGCAGAAAGGCAAAAGTCGGAATGTAAGTGAAACAGAGCATTTTTGAAAAAGTTGGCAAAACATTAGAAAAGTGGGTGTTAGTTAGTGAAAAATTAAATAAGAGTGATATAAAAGCCAATTCATGTGTTTTAAGTCTTCATTGTTGAAATTGAATGAGCCAAAGGGAGAAAATCACATTTTTGAAGAAAGAAGGCAAAACAAGGGAAAAAATCCAATCATCTTGCTAGCGTTGAACACTTGCTTTAGGTTTTCTGTTGAATTTTGGTCTGGCGCTGTGCACCTGTTACAAGAGCCAGAATTGCCTCAAAACACCTCCAAACCTCCTAAAAGGCAAATTGATGCACGCTCCAAGTAAGTAGATCACTCCTCCTTTCTCAGGAAAGTTATGTTTGGTGGTTTGGATGTGCTTGGTTTTCTTGAGAGAAAACCCTAGCTAAATAGTTAACAAAAATCCTAGCTAGTTGCTAATTCATCTCTTGCAAGTTATTGAAGGTCATTTTCTTTTCTTTCTCACTCCATTCATATTGAGCTTGTCAAATCCCATTCCCTCTCCCTAAAATCATCAAAATTCACTCCCCAAACCCCACTCCCATTTGCCAAACCCTAGCCTTATACCCTATTCCCAAACCCTAACTCCCACATCCTACTCTTTCATTACATCCACTTCACTATCAAACCCTTTACCTCACATTCATAACACCTTTCAATTCCCTCATTTCCCAAAAGAAATCCTTCCTCCTAGCATTCACTTCCATATACACACTGCTTACCTCATATTTCAAAATCTCTTCATACTCATATGCTTTCACTTCAAATTCATAAGCATGGAGACAGATTCAGATTATGAGAGGGAAGAGGAAACTCTCAGTGATTCTTCTAGAGAAGCTCATGTACCAAGAAGGACACACAAAGGGAGGAACCCACCACTCTTACAGAATTACTTGCTTGCCCTCTTGCTATAACTTGCTTTAAACACCGGTCTTGTTATCAGTTTTGTGAAATGGTAGAGAGGGTGAAATTTCATCATGAGCTTGCTAGGTTGTTTGTTATTCATCTCCACAATGGCTAGGTGAACCTTGTTGGTGTCTCTTTCACCTTGACACCTAACACCATTTCAGTAGCAACAGGCATCTCTAATGTAGGTGAATAGTGGAATAAGGGGCAGCACGTGGGCAGAGAACATTATGAGCCTTACATTAAGGATGGATATCACAGGCAAGTCAATAGGGCTTTTCCTTTCAAATACTTGCATAACACTTATGCTCCTCTCATGAAACTCATCATCAAGTATTTCACCTATGAAGGAAGGTTTTCCCACCTATATACATATCATATCAGGTTGTTGATGTATTTCACAAGAGTAAGGATGATGAACCTCCCATACTTTATATGCAGGAATATTAAGAAGATGGCTTACTATGTGCAAAGGAAACCTTTTCCTCAACAATTCAACAACATTTACCACTTCTCACTGATTAAAATTGTTGTCTTGCATCAGCTAAGCTTGCTGAACATACCATGGGATACCTTTATTGCCCATGAGATTTTCAAAGGCCCTTAGGTGATTCCATCAGTGCCTCAAGAGGAAGGAAGGAAATTAGGACATCCATGTGTTCATGAGACTGAAACTACAGGTGTGTCACTATTTTTCACCTATGAGAGAGGCACCGGGAGGCTTTTTGCTACTACCAAATGAGTACTATCTCCACCATGGGCGGAAGGGGTCTCGTTTTCTTCACCGAACCACAAGAAAATGCTATCATCACCGAGAGTGAAAGGGGCTTTGCTCTCTTCTCAAACTATACAGGTTGACTAGCAGTCAAAGAGCAAAGACAAAGGGAAACAAAAGATGCATGAGGAGGTCCTTCCTGAAGGGCAAGACAAAGATTTTATTTTGATTGAGGAACATGTCACTGATTTGGGCTCTCAAGTCTCAAGACTCAAAGACATGATTATCAAAGAGAAGGAGGCTGAAATACAAGCCTTATCACTTGACCTTGAGAGGGCCAAATGGATCATCGACTTTCTTGAGTAGGAAAACAAGCAATTGATAGATAAGAAAACTATTATGGAGCTACAAATGATTAGGGAAAATAGGCAAATGGCAAAGAAGAGAAAGATCAAGATGACCTTCCTTGAGAAGGAAATTGACGATGACCGAGAATCATGGTTGGAGAGGGTGAACATTCACCTTGAGAAGATGCTTGAGAAAGCCAACAAAGAGAAGAAAATGTTGCGACATATGGCCTATCACTACCTAACCCAAAACAAAATTTGCAAAACAAGGGTGAAGAGGCTAAAGGCCAAGCTAAAAAGAGCTTTGAGGAGAAAAAAAGAGGAAGATAAACTCAAGATCTTGGCTGAAGCATCATTGGCTCATCAAAGCACTTAACAAGGGTCAATCATGCCAAATTTCAAGAAATTTGGAGAAATTTTTGTCAATTTTGAAAATTTTAATGTAAAAAACAAGCTTTTCCAATAGGTGCGCAACACCACTGGCGTTGCGCTTTTGTTGGGGACATCTTCTTGCAAAATGGTTTACATTTTTGGAATTAGCATGGAAAAATATGGAAGCTCAGAAATCGCTGAGAATTTTGGACAAGGTTTAGGTCTCCAAAAGGGCAAAAAAACCTTAAAAGTGCCCTCTCTGCCACTTTTTTGCCACATAGGAAGCAGTCTTGGGAGAATCAATTTTTGGAGGGGTAAATGGACTCCACATTCAGAAATTAAATTTTTTCCAGAAATTAGACTCATCAAGCTTTCCAACATGCTATCCTGCACCTGATGTGGACTCCGGGGAGCCTTCCAAAATTGGCCTAGAAAAAGCATTGCGGATAGGATGAAGTTTGCTAGTTTTGCTAGAAAAGCCAAATTTCGCCTAGTTTTCTCTACAGTTGACTTTTTCTTGCTCTCTTGGTGAAATTAGCATGGTAAATGATGTATCTTGATGTAATTATGGATGTAAAACACTTGATAGGGTAGATACATCAAGTAAAAGGTTGTTTTGATATGAATGAATTGGTTTCCTTAGTTTTAGAGGCAAGCTGTTCCACTGCCTATATTCCTGTTCATAGTTTAGATATGGTTGAAACTACCCCTTTTCTCATGGATTCGACCTTGATAGGTAGCTTGAGTAGTTTCCTTGCCTATATCATGTACTTTTTGATTCATTTGTAAAGGTTGGATTTTGGCAGCAAAGAAGCATTTGGAATGTGTAAAGTTTTATTCAATATCATAATAAAGCAGTTTTTGTCCTTTAGGCCTAGGATTCATCACAGTGCTTAAATGTTCAATATGTTTTTTCTCTTGTAATTCATTTACACATTATGTTTTTCTCCTTTGTTTTAGCATTATCTAAGTGATATGTTAGGAATTCATCCATAATGATGCTCCTTTCATGATGATTTTGTTGTTAGTTGTAATGGTAGTTTTAGCAGAATTCATCCATTGTTAGATGCTCTGTTGAGCAACCTCATTATTCTATTTCATCTAAAGTTGTTGTTGTAGATACATCCTTTGTTTGATGCCTATAGGGCAGCGGGCTTCCTCCCTTATACTTCTCACATTTACAATCTTCACTTGGCTAAACATGGCACTTAATTTTCCCTAGGTTTGCCAGCAGAAACTGACATTGATGCCATAATCCAAATCATCCTTTCTCTTGCTATTTCGACCCAAAACAAAAATAAATCAAAAACCCTAGAGCTACTATACCTAGCCTAAAATCCATATTTGATTCAGTCATCTTGACTAGAATTCACAAGGAGAGAGCCCTCTCCTGACCTAGTAGGGCTAGCTACCAAGTTAAGTGTGGTTTGTAGTTTTCCTAGGATTACCTCCCTTCAGCCTGAGGTCAATCTAGGCTCTAACAGATTGAAGAACGCCCCAACCATCTTTTCGCGCATCATTGTTGCTGCGTTCAAAGAATACATCCACAAGTTCTTGTAGGTCTATCTAGATGATTGGACTGTCTTTGGATTAGTTAAGCACCATGTAGCAAGATTACACTTGATGTTGGATACTTGCCGACGACACCAGATTGCGTTGAACCTTGAAAAGTGCACATTCCTCATTTCCTTTGGAAACCTATTGGGACATTTGGTCTGAAAACAAGGACTAATGGTGAACCCTATGAAGATTGCTGTCATTCTAAATTTGGAAGCACCACGAAGTGTTAAATAGCTACGCGCTACCTTGGGACACACCGGATACTATAGAAAGTTTATCAAAATCTATTCCCAAATCACCGCGCCGATGGAAAAATTATTGAAAAAGGATGTTACATTTTGTTGGAATGATGACTGTATGAAAAGTTTGGACATCCTGAAGGGGAAATTGGCCTCCACTCCAACTTCCCAAAATGGGATGTGGAGTTTCATGTCCATGTTGATGCATCGTGCATCCAGCTGGGAACAGTGCTCACACAGGAGGGCGGGGAAGGCATGGATCACCCTATTGTGTTTTCAAGTCAAAGGTTGTTCAAAGCAGAGAAGAACTATTCCTCCACCGAGCGCAAGGGGTAGACGCGCTCCAAAAATACCGACACTATTTACTCGAAGGACATTTCAAGATGTATACCAACCATTCCATGCTGAAATACCTGGTCAATAAGCCTGTGTTGGAGGGGCACATATGCAGGTGGCTCTTATTGTTTCAGGAATATGATTTTGATTTCATAGTAAAGTCGAGACACGTGAACGTAGGACCAGATCACTTGTCACGCATTGAGACAGGCGAGGAACCTACTAGTTTGGAGGAAGGATTACCTGATGCATAGCTCTTTGCGGTGCACATCGCGGACAAGAACTTCGAAGATATAATCCATTTTCTAATAACAGGGACTACGCCGAAGGAATACTCTGTCCAACAGAAGAAGGAACTGGTGGTACGCGTGGTGGACTTTTTTTTCATTGCGGGGAACCTTTACTAAATGGGAAATGATGAGATATTGCAAAGATACATACCTGAATTTGAATGAAGTCAGATCCTCATGGAAGCACATGGGGGTGTTGTAGGAGGACACTATGCAAGACGCGTGATTGCACAAAAGATTCTTCGGGCAGGGTTATGGTGGCCAACCCTGCACCAAGATTCGAAAGCACACTGTAAGGCCTGCGATACATGTCAAAGGACTGGAAAACCATAGTGGAGGGATGAAATGCCATTAAATCCATAAATGACACTGCAACCATTTGATAAATGGGAAATCTACTTTGTGGGACAGATCAAACCTCAAGTAAATATGAGTGCGCACTACATCATCACCGCGATGGAGTACCTCACACAATGGGTAGAAGCGCAGCCGGTCAAAGACTCCAAGGCTGCGAAGTTTTTGTTCGAAAACATGTTGACTCGATTTGGCTATCCGAAAATCTTAATGAGTGATCGCAGAACACATTTCTTGAATGAAACCATTAGCGTGCTCATATAAGAGTTCCAGGTGTATCATCAGAAAATTACACCATACCACCCACAAGATAATGGGACAGTAAAGCCATTCAACAAAATACTGGAGACTGCGCTAACCAAAGTGTGCAACTTTCAACTAAACGATTAGGACCTGCGCGTACCCGCCGTGTTATGGGCTTACAGGACAGCATGCAAGAAACTGACGGGACAGACACATTTCTACTTAGTTTATGGCATGGAAGATGTCATGTCAATGGAATATATTGTACCTAGTCTATGCATAGAAACACTCACAAGGATGATGGACCGCGAAGCTTTGGAGGAAAGGCTTGCGCAATTGGAAGAGATTGAGGAAGAACGGTTTTTGGCTGGGTTTCATCAGCATGTACAAAAGCAGCGTGAAAAATCCTGGCACAATCGCCATATCAAGTTGTGCACCTTCAAGGAAAACAACTTAGTCCTGTTGTATGACAGTAAGTTTGAAAAATTTCCATGAAAATTCAGAATGCACTGGCTGGGAAAATACGTGGTTAAGGAGGTCACAGACAGAGGCATGGTCCAGTTATTCGAACTAAATGGAGAACCCTTCCTAGGAAAAGTAAATGGTAGCCGCTTGAAGCCCTACATGAGTGGGCTGGCTATCTGACTAACCGGCTGAAGCACAGTCTTCATGACTTGAGGAGCCGGACAAGGGTACGGGACTATAAACATATGCCAGTCAATGCTAGTATAGATGTAAGGACAAAATTCAGACATGGTGGTCTCAGAAGAATGGATGCATTAGGTTCAGCAAGCAGAAACTCTGCGTTGTCGACATCAGTACTGTACGGGAACAGTTGGAGGGACTCCGAGCCAGAATCTCCGTGTCGACAGAGTGACTTGAGGGTGAGTCACGATATTTGTGTTGGGGGCCCATTGGGCATGGAATCCCCCCCACAACATTTTTTGGGGCTCAAAGCCCAAGTTTTGAGTGATATTATTGTAAAGCTCCATGAATTGCGGGCACGAAATGTATGTTAGAGTCATAGGGTTATCCGCCCTAAGTTTGAATGTAATGTCAGCCTACCCATGGTCTGCGGACCATGGGATTGTATAAATAGAGCGAAGCTCTAAGTGTAAAAGATAGTTAGAAGTGAGGAGGTAAGGGAGAAGTATGAGATATAAATACATAGCAAGTGTAAGTGTATCTTGGGTCATAGTAGTAGGAAGAGGCTCTGCAGCTAAGTGTACAGAGGCCTAGTAGAGTCCGTCGCTAAGTGCACAGACCCTTGCAACTGAGTTTGTAGGGTGAAGTCGAGTCTATAGCCGAGGAGGAAGAATAATAAAGAGAAGTTTTATCTTAATTCTGTGCATCTGTTCTTGTGTTATTACATGGTTGATATCATTTGCAATTATATTGTTTATTTACTGCGCGCATTTGCATGAATGGTGAATATTGTTAAGTATAACTGAAAGCATACATATAAGCTAAGTTAATCAACTAATATCAGGTTACTGATAAGGATTTAGTTAATAACACTATTTGACCCTCGAGTAGGGCTATGCGAATAAAACATCACAGGCTACGAGGTATTGATAAGTCCATGTAGCGACGTGCGTGCAGGGTCAAAACCGCGGACCACTTGGAACTCATGAGACATCCCCAGGGTGCGGAAACCTGGTTCTAGCACCCTCCCATACTACTTGGGGTGAGACCCCAGTTTGTGCTCCATGGGCTGTTGCCATAAGGGCCAATAGTACTGGGATTTGTTTGGCTAAATCATCTTCGAACTTGGGTAAGGCCCCAACAAGCCAACAGGCACCTCTACACTGTAATCCTTGATGTCCCTCAATCTAAACCTGTCAAAAAAGAGAAGCTAAGGGAATCCAATGTTGCCGATGAATTGATTGGGAATTTCACCCATTTTTTATTCTTTCTCTCCAAAATTCATAACATTTATTTTATTATTTTAACTATTGTTTTATTAGTTTTCCTTAGGAGGCCACTTTTAGGATGAAATTTCCTCTAATTCATCTAATGGAATTTCAACATCCCAACCTTCTTACGGAAAAGTTCCTTAAGTAAATCCATATTTCCCTTTTCTAGGGCCTTAACAACATGCATGAATTATTTTTGTTCAACCCTTTTTTCCCCAATAGTAGTGGGAATTTGAACAACTCAGCACAGCAAATCCATCTACTACCAATAAGAAGAAAGGGAAGAATAAACAAGAGGAAAACCAAGGGCAAGAAGGGAACTAGAAACAACAAAATTTGCATACTAGGGGAAGCCCCCCTAACTAGAATCAAAATTTGAATTAGGTTATGAATAACCCACAAAAACAAGGAAACAATAGCGGTATCTAAAATAACCATCCTTATGCACTTTGTCATGAGTATGGGAATTATACACATAACTTCCCACAAATCCTCAAACTAAAATGCATGCGAGAGACTATGGGTCATCACCACACCCAAACCAGAGGAAATCAACAACTAGGTGTGCTACAGAATTCCTTCCCACATCAAGGCACTATAGCCATTCAACATGAAGTTGAACCTCCGCATTACGAAAATCAGGCAAGTACTGTTATCACTCAGATTTTCCCTTAGAAGTTATCAAAAGAAAGGACACCCTAAGGTAACCACAAGCAATCTTTTAAGTACATAATCTATCCAATATGTACTCAAAGAGGGCTCTCTCTTTATGATTTAGCTTTGTTTTATGGGATATTAGGCTAGTTATGAAAGCTTGTAGGGGATTTTGGTTGGGTGGTGGAATTTTGGTAACATATGGATAGAACAAGGCCTTCAAGCCATTGGGCTATGGAGTCAAATCAAGTGATGGCTCAACTAGATCAAATCAAGTCACTAAAGGGAAAACTCACAGGGCAAGGTAGTAAAACAAAATTCAAATTCCAAGTTCAGATGGATGGATGAAATAGTAATAAACATGGAGAAAGGGCAATGAAGAATCCTTTAACTGGGTTTAATATGCAGAATAGAGGGTACTCATTAACAAGGAGAAATTAAGTATTCTTTGTTAAATGGAGCCTCCTCACAGACAAAAGATAACAGGATAAAATCATTGGAAGAGTTAGTAATTGAGTTGGGTCATGACCCAAAAGATGTTAAGGCAGCAAAAAGCTTAATTAAGAAAAAGAATGAAGACATAGCTACACTTAGAAAATAATTAAAGTTTCCACCACCCATTCACCCTCAGACTGCTGAAGTGATATAGAAGAAAAATGAAGAAGAACTTATGGACTTGGTCCTTAAGTTAAACAAGCAACTGAAGGAAATAGAGCAGGAATTGGAGAAAGAAGTGCAATCAAGGCAGAGTGAGTCGACCACATAGCCTCAAACTGTAGTGCCAGTAGTTTCAACAGTAGTCCCTTCTACACTAGCAACTGTTTTAGCACCAAACATTCCTTTGGAAACAACTTCACCCATAAAGGCAACAGGTACATCATGAGTAGGTACACCTACACAGAGCACAAAGGACTTGATTAAGTCAATGGAAGAAATGAAACTCCAAGTAACAGAGTTGCAAAAAGTAAAAGAGAAATTCACTACTTTGGAGCATAAATATGATATATCAAAGATGAATTATGCAGAAGGATTAAGGAAAAACAAAGGCATGACACAGTAGATTAAAGCATTGGAGAAGGATCTATCATTTGAAAAGCCTTTGACAGACATCAGGAAAATATTGTGGACCAATATCATTGATTCCATCAATCATATTTGGTCATCAATTCAAATTATTTTTTAACAGATTGATTTAGTAAAGCTTGCTCTTGAAGAAATTGAGAAGACCAGAGAAGAGCTAGGTAGGAATACCAAGGAAGCTATCAGATTAATCAATTTTCTGAACAGTAAAGCAGGCAACAGTTAGAACAATTAAACATTGAGGATAGTACTACTACCATCCTTGAAATGAAGAAAGTTCTGAAAAAAAAGGAACTTAATGCAAGGCCTGGAGTGAAGATTTCAAAATATGCAGGAAGACATAAATGAGTTCATGAGAAAGTTTGACATCTTAAGGAGTAAAAGACTCTAAAGCCCTTTAGTCATCAATGATAGGCTAATGGTTCAGATAGACTACATCGACAAACTACATCAGCAGGCTGACAGTCAGGCTAGTTCATCTTCAACCAAGGCATTACCAGCAGGAAAAGTGCTTTACGATGGTTTAGAGAACCTCTTTTTTATTGAACATGAAGTAAAGCACTTATTCCTAGTACAACCCAATTTTGTGAAGTATACAGAAGTAGATGAAATTTACAAGAAGTTGACAAAAACAAGAATACCAAAGGATGATTGGTGGACCAACATGACTGACATCCTATAAATTACCATGGTAAACAATGAGGTAAATAGAAATAATTACCATAGTAAATCTTGGTAAAAAAGATGAATGCTAGTAAACAAGTAAAGAGTATCAATTACAGGTGAAAGAGTATTAGTTGAAAAGATCAAATCAGATGTCTAGCATAGAGTTACTAGGGCAACAACAAGATGAAAATTCATAGAGCATGCCTCCAACTCCTTCAACAAAAACAACGACAACAACAATCAATTCACTTTATGTTTCTATATTCGAGACCATCTGTCTCTATATTTGTGTAAAAATATATTTCATATTCCTAGAATAAATCTCATTTAGTTATGAGATATTTTGATGTAAATTTTGTATAAATACTTCTTTATTCGAAGTATTAGGGGTGGATTCTACAACATTTCTATAGACATTTTCTTCTGAAATTGAAGTACTATTGTACCAACATTTGTATGGCTTGTTGGATCAAGGAATAAAGCTAAGGAAGTTTCAGGATACTTGTGTCAAATAGAAATCAAATAAGCATTCTATATCTCCTCTGTTTTACTATTTCCCTTCTGTTTATTAATAATCACATGTGTTTTCATGAAATCTGAATGATAAACGAAATAATGATATTTCAGAAGTTTCTTTGCTACAACCTGTTTTAAAAGGTTTATCTTTCTTAATGTTTTCTTCTAGACTATCATAGTTAGGGAATTCTTAAATGCTCTGTTGCTTTCATAGTTTATCACAGTGACCCATTTAATAAAGAATACTTAATTTCTCTTGGTTAATGAGTACCCTCTATTCTAAATATTAAACCCGGTTAAAGAATTATTCATTGCCCTTTCTCCCTGTTTATCACTATTTCATCCATCCATCTGAACTTGGCATTTGCCTTTTGTTTTACTACCTTGCCCTATGAGTTTTCCCTTTAGTAACTTGATCTGATCCAGTTGAGCCATCACTCGATTTTATTCCATAGCCCAATGGCTTGAAGGCCTTTTTCTATCCATCTTTTGCCAGAATTCCACCAACCAACCAAAATCCCCTACAAGCTTTCATAACTAGCCTAATATACCATAAAAGAAAGCTAAATCATAAAGAGAGAGCCCTCTCTGAGTATAAATTGGCTAGATTCTGTACTTAAAAGATTGGTTTGTGGTTACCTCAGAGTGTCCTTTCTTTTGATAACTTTTAAGGGAAAATCTAAGTGATAACAGGTACTTCCTCAAACCCTTCCAATCAAGACATTTACATGACTACAACTAATGTCATATTACAAACTCGTAATCAGTATTATGGTCCCCCACCCAAAAGTAATCCCTCATCAACAAAGACAATGCAAACTACCTCTACACCACCTCTGATGATCCCATGATCTTCGATGGACCCAATATCTAGGTTGGCCAAGGGACCTTTACGATATACCTCACATAATGCAAAGGATGCCCATAGTTATACCATTGTGGATGACCCAGGAAAAATCCCATCTTCCATGAAAACATTGGAAGTTCTTCAAACCTATCCAACTCAATGAAATGCCTTACTTTATTCTCTTGGTTCCATTGATCCCTCATATTCTTGATTGATCACCTTTGATTTAGACAACTTGGATCCTTTATTTCCATCCTTGGTTGCATTCCAAATACTAGTGACTATTCTAATTATCACTGTTCAGTGACACATTATTATTGGTGGGGAATCCACTTGCATCATGTCAAAAATAGTTTGGCAGAAACTTTGATCCCTATAACCTACATCTTCCTCCATCAAACTGAAGGCATATTACTACTACCGCTTGTAGCCAGTAGGACTCTGTTAGAATGTTCAAATGGAACTTGTCTAAAAAATAGTTCTTATTGATATCCAGAGATCCTTGATGTCCCCCCTAGATTACAATATATTGTTTGAAGAAGCTATGTGTAATCCATGAATGTTGTAGCCTCATCATTCTTCTATACCATGATTTCCCTCCATAATGGGAAAATCGTTACCATGGACCAATTAATATGCTATGAAATGAGAGCATCTCCCTTTCATGATAATGTGTTACCTTGTGTCGTGTCCCAATAGGAATTGGTCCCTACCACGACTAAAGTTGGTCTTGGAATTTTCAAACATTCCTTTATCCTTTGTACCTATTGAGGAGACCCTTGTCATAATTTCTCTTTCTACAACTCTATGCATAGTAACCACTTCTTGTACAATCAGTCACCACCTTCAGAACCTGAGAATGTAGTGTCAATAGATACATCCTTTCTACCATACTCTATCACTCAAACTCCTTTCTTATACTCCCCGTTTGGTTTCATCTCAGAACATGTAATGGTGACACTAAGCTTACCAAACATGGCTATGGCATAGCTCATGTTATGAACATAAATTATGTAAAAATAGATCATAAGTAATAACCATAATAATATAAATATAATAATAAATAATAAGTAAATTAACTAATGGTTAGTTAGTTAATAATGAAAAGGCATGTCCTAGAGACATGCTTGCTCGTGAAAGGGTACTTACCTGGATATATATACAAGACCCTCATTCTCATTTATACTCATCATATATCAATTCTTTTATACAATATACAATTTACAATTATTGTTCTATGATGGATTTCTTTGTCTACAAAGTATTTAAATATTTCCGCTGTGTATACAACTTTTGGTCGTTACATTGGTATCAGAGCCATATTTGATTGATCATCAGGCCTTTGTCATGATTTAGGCATTTCACTCGTCTGGGAGATTCTCCATTCTACCAGATTCACCGTCAAGCCTTTGGTCATTATAAAAAAAAATATATATAAAAACAAAGAAAAAAAGATAGTCAAAGGAAAAAAAAGAGAAAAAAGAAAAAAAAGTACATATATAAAGATTAAAAAAAAATTAAAGAAAAAAATCATATAAAAATATACTATTTAAAAAAAAAAAGATAATATATAAGTACCGTATAAATTTTGACAGAGAACATTCATATATATAAAAAGGTTCTACATTATTAATAAAAAGTGCATGATAAAGTTAAAAGGGAATCTTTCCAAATATCCTTAAAAATATACGTAACAGAAGGAAGAGTAGATAATATTATCTTGATTCTTCATTAAGTGGTTTACAAGCTCATGGTTTTAGCAACCGATGGTAATTGCCCATAGTATTTTCAAGCTAAAAGAAAAACAAAAAGAATACAAATCCCTTTATGTGAATGGTAAGTTTTACTTTTTACATGAACAAAATTAATTGATTCAAAAGCACATAAGTGGACATATATTTTATATTATACCCCACAGAGCTGAATAGCCACGTTTCACTAGGGTTGTAACTTTTCAAAAAGAAAAAGTAAAAGAGATTATAAATAAAAGATATATAAAGAGAAGTATTATATTATAAAGGGGTATTTTAAAGAAAAGGTCAAGTCATAAAATTATTGAAAATATATATAAGTACAAAACTTGTACTATTATAAAAGGTTACTTGAAAGATCCATATATTAAAGTTTATAAAGGGTTAAATCTAGAACTATAAAGAGACACAAGGATAACAAGTTATAACAAAGGAAGAGTATTTTTTAAAAGCATTATAATAAATATAAGGTGCAGTTTATTTAAATACTGGAGCTATATTAATTTTTTTTTAAGTGTGAAAAAATATATTATTGAGGAAAATAAAAGTAAAAGGGGTTATCATTAAACCCTAAGCTCTTCGACGAACACAAAAGAAGTCCATTTTTTAAGAACATATTAGTGTCACTAAAGAAAAATTATCGAAAAACAAATGGAGCCTAATTCAAAAATGATGAAGGAAGGACGATTTTCCTATAAAGGTTTTTCAGTTATGGATCATAGAGTAATTACATTAAAAGGAAGTATCCAGAGAAGAGAAATTAATATGCTATCAGCACAAGCAATGATAAAAATTACATCAACGTTAACTTGGCAAATCAGCAATTCATTCTAGAGCCAAGCATTGGTGTAAGGAAAAATATTTTAAACCAAAAGGAGTATAACATTAGTGATTTACAAGTGACAGTAGGTCATTATGAGTACATATCTCAATTTCATGTTGTAAATATGGATATTGATATCATACTTGGTCAACCTTGGTTTAAGAATTTGGGTACATTCATGTTAAACATAGAGAAACAAGTTTTGACATTTCCTTATGAGGGGAAGATGGTCACATTTCAAGACGTAAAAAGTAAATTGAAATAAATAACATCTTTAGTAAAAGACTTTAAGGATGTCTTCGACTTAATGTTTCAAGATAAAAAAAAAAAGAAGAAAAAAGAGCTTGAAGAAGCCATCTACAGTAAAGACAAAGAAATTTTGTGCCTCGGATATCACAATGAAAAACTACTCGAACAATTCAATAAACCCAAATCCACAAAGAAGGAACTCAAGAAGAATTTATTAGTATTAGAAATTGAGATAAAGAGTACATAGAGAAATTGCACACAATAAAAATCATGCTTGGTACTTTATTGAGCATCACAAATACAAATATATAAGACACAAATTAGTAACTTCGACACAAATAGATAACCATTACAAGTCACACATTGGAAACAAGATCGACTCCTCGTAACTCCTAATGACAACTACAAATGACATGGAAGCATTACTTCCAACACCCTCCCTTAATGCTTACATGGAAAATATATTACAACAATAAATAAATATATGTTGAACTGGTCTTCATCAGCACTCACATCCACTTTGGAATCTCCCAAACTCTGTGCTTTCTTCACCACCATATCTTCGAGTTGTTACTTGACCTCCATATAAAACATAACCGCCTATGACCATCATTGATGAACTTTGTAGGATCAACAATATTGACAACTCGGCTCGTCAGGGCTTTCGCGATAAGAGTCGTCAAGTAATGAACCATCCTATGGAACAACCACCATCTTTCGGATATTTTGCTTTCTGATATCTGTCAGTTGATAGGATGGAGGTCTAGATATTGAATGTGCTCAAGAGTTGATCAAACAACTTGACCTTACAAGAATTGACGTTTCGGACACTGGGGCTTCCAATTTAAGAACCACCAACCCTTTTTATAACCAAAATTACTAACACACAAGAATTGACGTTTCGGACACTGTGGCTTCCAGTTTAAGAACCACCAACTCTTTTTTTTTTAATAACCAGAATAGAAAACTACCACAAAAACCATGATTGAAACAATCAGATGACAATTAGACATATAAATGTCATGCTTTAGCTTTCTCCTAGAATTCCCATATGCCCACAAGCGTGAAATCAAGAAACGAGAATTGTAACCTGCTCATTTTCTACTAACTTCTGAACCTTGTCATACCAACCTGCACCCAGAGGCTCCTTGAATGCCCAAATGGCACACAACGCATAGATTTGGATTGTCATTGACATATAATTAAGTAAAGATCTAGATTTTATATAGCATAGATCCATGTAGATGTACATTCTTTCAAGAAGTGATGCTTTCCTTTATACAGACCCTCTATTCCATATTTTCCAAGCTCTGACACACTGATTTTAGTGAGCTTGCAACAATCTGATGCAAAAATTTCGTCCTTGCAGACATAAAATGAGATCTGCCTCCCCACAACTACCAATACTTCAACATAAATCTTCCTCAGCTCCACAAGCAAAATGATAAATTTTTTTCAATGGCTCATACAGATCTATGCCCCCATGATTGCAACAACTGCATGCTCCTCTGACTTTCATGCCACAACTAATTACATGACTAATCCAGCGAGTTCCCAAATGCAGTCATTGATCAGACTTGAAGCTCTTATGCACTGCGGGTTGAGAATCAATCCCAAGCACATGGGAATCCCTGCCACCTATGAATTTGGGTAGGAAAAATGGAAAGTGGGGCCTTCCTTCAAAGAATTGAATAGCAGTCTGGAACGGATCCTTCAAAAATTCAATGGTTTTATTCGCTGAAAATTCCATGACTCTCTTGAACAAATTTGACAGATCTCACACCCTTGACACAATATATTCTTGAAATCTAGTAAAAGAAAGAAAAAATAATCTGCCACACTCTGTCAAAGACCCAAAAATAGTGATGTGGCTCACTGCTTTGAAACAAATTCCCACCTCACAATCATGAAATTACAAGAAACGTGCCTTTAATGCTCCCTTATTTCCATCATCCACTAAGAGATTTGCTTTCTTACAATCAGAATCACTGACAATCAAAATCACACACAACAGATATGTATAAATAATAATCAAACAATTATCACAAGTTGTTGTTGCAACTCCTTGAAAAACAAATTCCACAGTATATGAATTTCTAGGCCAAAGGATCACACATTTAGTGATCAGATTTATTTTTACACTGAGAAGAACAATACACCTTTACACTGATATATTTTCCTCACACTCAGATCTATAGATCTACACAAACAAGATCACACAAAAAAATCTCAAAATCTGACACAATAGACTATTCTATGCACACATTATTATCTTTTCTAAAAATGTATGATCACAACCCCTCTCTTGAGAGAGTCAGGGTTGAACCCACTCTGGTACCATATTAGAAATTGAGATAGAGAGTATAGAGAGTAATTACACACAATAAAAAGCTTGCTTGATACTTTTATTGATCATCACATATACAAATATATAAGACACAAATTACTGACTTCGACACAAACAGATCACCATTACAACTCACACATTACAAATCATACATTGGAAACAAGACTGGCTCCTCGTAACTCCTAATGACAACTACACATGACATGGAAGCATTACTTCCAACAATTAGAAAAATAAGAAGAAAATTTACTTTTTAAGAGACTTAATCAGACATTATTATAACAAATCAAAAGTTTAAAAGATGATGAAGCTACTAAGAATAAAGTCAACAATTTAGAAAAGGATGGACTTGTATGTTTAAGGAATCATAACCAAAATCTGATCAAACAGATTAAAAAACTTAAGGACGATAAGAAATCATTGACGAATAGGTTCGAAGAAATTATCGCAGAAGAAGCATCAAAATCGTTAGATGTAGTAGTCCAAGTGAGGGAAGAAGAAGCAAACGTCGATCCCACTAATCTCACAATTCAGGTAAATCCAAATCCTATTGAAGTAAAGACGTACTCAAAGGTTTCCATTCAAATGACAAACACTCCAAATGAGGATTCAGTAATCAATTCAACAACAACAATGCCTAAAGGAAATTAGGAAACTATCATAAAAACGTTAAAGGAAGTTCAAACAAGAAAAAATCCTTATCTACATCCGAATCACAAGAGTAGACACCTTAATCAATCTACAAATTTGTATCACTGAGAACATAAACAACAAACTTATGTTACAAAGAATACTAAAGTGATCTCAATTCATTCTACTGATAACAATTCATTACAAAATTTTAGTGATCATAAGATTCCATAGAAGGTTAATCTAGGATGGTCTAATCCCTTCTCAGTACAACAATTTTATATATCACTCCAAGGACATATCAACTTGTATCGACAAATATGATTGTTCTGAGACGAGAAGGAATTCATAGCATAAAAAGAGATCAAGAAGAAGACATTCGTAGCATAAAAGAGATCAATCCCTTTCATCGACAAGCTTTGAGGACAAAGCTTTTTGAAGGGGAAGAAAATGTTATAAACATAAATTATGTAAAAATAGATAAAAAATAATAACCATAATAATATAAATATAACAATAAATAATAAGTAAATTAACTAATGGTTAGTTAGTTAATAATAAAAAGGCATGTCCTAGAGACATCCCTGCTCGTGAAAGGGTACTTACCTGGCTATATATACAGGACCCTCATTCTCATTTGTACTCATAATATATCAATTCTTTTATACAATATACAATTTACAATTATTGTCCTATGATGGATGTCTTTGTCTACGAAATATTTTTAAATATTTCACACTGAAGGCATATTACTACTACCCCTTGCAGCCAGTAGGACTCTTTTAGAATGTTCAAATGGAACTTGTCTAAAAAATAGTTCTTATTGATATCCATAGGTCCTTCATGCCCCCCTAGATTACAATATATTGTTTGAATAGGCCATGTGTAATCCATGAAGGTTGTAGCCTCATCATTCTTCTATACTATGATTCTCCCCCATAATGGGAAAATCGTTACCATGGACCAATTAACACATTATGAAATGAGAGCATCTCCCTTTCTTGATAATGTGTTACATTGTGTCAGGTCCCAATAGGAATTGGTCCCTACCACGACTGAAGTTGGTCTTGGAATTTTCAAACATTCCTTTATCCTTTGTACCTACCCAGGAGAACCCCTTATCATAATTTATCTTTCTACAACTCCTATATGCATAGTAACCACTTCTTGTACAATCAATCATCACCTTAAGAACTCGAGAATGCAATGTCAATTGATACATCCTTTCTACCATACGCTATCACTCAAACTCCTTTCTTATACTCCTTGCTTGGTTTCATTTCACAACATGTAATGGTGACACTCACCTTACCAAACATGGCTTTGGAATAGCTCATATGGTATTTGGCACCACCCTCCACTTCATCTATGTCAATAGCTTCCCCTGTTGGATAGGTTGTCCTAAGCCCCCCACGAAGGCCTGTAAAATTTTCCCTAGTTATAAATTCTAGTAGAGCTATGTCACAAAACATGGGTTTCTTTCATATTCTTCACAACTAATTGTGGCTCCATATGGCATAATTTATGTTGTTTATGTGTCACATTATCTTTCTTCTTTTCAATCTTGATGACTTATCTAAAAATAAAGGTGTTAACATTGGGTAATCCTTCACCTTCATTCAAGTGATAGTTACCAATCACCATCATATTAGTCATATAATTAGCCACTTGAATGAGTGCATGATACTTCTAATAACCATCACAAAGAAGAATTGAAATATAGCCATTTCTTAATTTTTTTTAGAAATTCATTCATTCACACTCATAAGAGGGAAGTTGAGATATAACTACCCCTTGATCTTTATTGTAGCAATTGTACCCCTCATTATAGTATTGGTGATACTACCATTCTTTATCATAAAAGGGGAATATGAAATATTATAAAATTTCACTTGTTGTTATATATGAAAAGGAACTACTTACCCAATGTAGATGGAGATACGAGGATCAAAATGGTTTATGTAGTAGAAAAAGCCTCTCTATGTGCTCAACAAGGGGCTTAGATAACCATTTAAACAAGGGCTGCACTAATTATAGCTTAGAGGATTACTGTGAGAGTGGTGAAAGACAATTGTTACAACTTGAGGACTTAACACTGTGTAGAGTTCATTGGTAGACAATCACATGGTTTTGCTTATGTGTGCTTGTGCTTAAAAAAATGTGTGGGGTAAGTACAAGCCTAGGCAAATTTTATAGAATAAGAAACCCTTTACTTGTGTGTATTTAGTAAAAGAAAACATATATAATATGGCACAATATTTTTATTGCTAACATTAAATCCATAATAAAGTAATTGTCACTTATATATAATAATTGAATAAACAATAATTAAAACCCATTTAAAAATTAATATAAAAATCAATGTATTATGATTAACATAAACATAATACATTTCATTTTCTCTATATTAGAATATAATAACAAGTAATAATAATGAGATATTTTGTATATATATATATATATCATACAAATTAAATAATTGTAATAGGAACTTCGTTGATTGATAGTGATATTTTCTCACAAAATTTTACCAAAAATATATTATATTTTGTCTTATAAAATAAGAAATTCATCATTACTAAGTCTTTAAGGTGAAGCTGAATTAGTGATCACCATGAAAATAAAGTGGTATGTATGAGTAAGTTTGAGGTTCAAATCTTCCAATTCACATGTATTTGTGAAAAAGACATACATAAACATGTAAAAGTTATAGTAATGATGATCAGAATAAACCCCATATCACAGGTACCACACTGATTATCAATTCCTCCCATAAGAAACAAAAGAATAAAAAACACAAAAAAACATCATCATTCATACAAAATATTTTATATATTATATAAATTATTTATTTTTAATAAGTTACATATTTTTAATGGGAAATTCACTTATTGGTCAAGTGAGATAATATTTTCGCACCAAAAATATATTTTGTTTTATTGAAGAATTAATTAAATGTAACTTTTTCCCTAATAATATTAATGTAACATCATACTTTTAATAAATATTAAATAATTTAAATTTAAGCCAAAAAACACCTATTATAATACTATTATTACCTTGTAATAATGGTCTTTTACATTTTCGCATGCCAATGTACAACTTTTCATTTGAGTGGGGTTAAGTAGTCCCTTCTGCAGTCAAAGTCATTAAGGAATTTCCTCACACATATCTAACTTTTTAATGCTTTTTCTGTTTTTAACTATTATGCTTCATAGCATTCATATGTACTTGGTCATTATGATTAATTCAACGCTCCCTAATACATGGTATCAAAGTTGTTTTTTTTTTTTAATATATCTCTTCATGTCACCATCTATTATCCCCACCTTTAGATGATTTCCATATTTGTGTGGGGAATCTTGGCTTACTAAATAAGATAAAGGATTTTATTTTTTTTTAATCTCTTCATTCACCATCTATTATCCCCACCTTTAGATGATTTCCATATTTGTCTTAGGAATCTTGGCTTACAACTTATTTTAATAAATAAGATAAAGATTTAGACATCCAGATTCCCATGCCTGGTCATTTCATTAGATGGGTGTTTAGTATGAAAGTTATTTTGTTATTTTTTACATCACACAGTTGATTTATTAAAATCATAATTTTGTATTATTCGACCACTTTTTTGTGAATAATATTTTAATAATAATGGCATCCATTCTTCCCATGCATTGTACGTGAAAGGGGCCACATCTCACTAATTGGTCGACTAAAAGTCGTAACATTCCATATAGAATATATGTTAGGTTATTTATCCACCCGTCCTTTCCATCCATAGAGAGAAACTCGGGGAAGTTGCCACGTGTAAGATATATTCTTTTCTTTGGTTTCCGTAATAGTCTGTTCATGCATATGCAACTACGTGAATTTGATAGTTTGGTGGTCAATAATATAATATGAATATAATAAATATGAGCATGAGGGCCTCACATTTATTTTTAAATATTTTATTTTAAAAAAATGTTCTAAGTTTGATTTGAGTTTTACATCATTTTTGCAAGAGATATTGTATTTTCATTTAATATTGAAATTAGTTTTAATATGAATTTAAAAATTCATTTTTTTTTTCTTTTTAGATTGTCATAATATATGGGGATTTATGACTATGGAGTGATTTTCATTATCTTGAATACTAAAATAGTTGATATAATTAATCATATTCATTCATATATATATATATTATATTATGATTTATGGTATTATTGTTTATTTTTACGTAGAGTCAAATTCAAATTTAGGAAAAGAGGAATTTTATAAAATGTCATTGAGAATTTTCCTTAGTAATATTATTGCAATGAAATGTGTTGAAGAAGGTTGAGTTATTAGGCCATACTTTTATAATTATAGTTAGGTTGAGTTATTAGGCCATACTTTCATAATTATAGTTAGGTTGAGTTATTAGGCCATACTTTTATAATTATAGTTTTGGGATATCATGGATGCACTCCAACCTTAGTATGGTAAGGGGTTGTCATTATGGCCATCCTACTACATGGTTTTGGCATTTCAATGATTTTGCAAGGTGTTGTTTTTATATCTCAAAATTACACTCCCCTAAATTTATTAGAGAAGCAACATACAAAGAATGTTTGAATGTAGCAAAAGTTTCATGGACACTCTAGAAATTTTCATGTTTTACTCTTTTGGTGCCCCCAGGACACTAGCAGAGAGAGTTGCAATGCTCCAGTAGACTTGGTAGAGAGAGTTGAACACTCCAAACATACAAGCATAGAGAATTAAAGTGGTTAGGATTGCTAATGCTCATGGATAAGGGTGGACAAAGTCAAAAAGTGACCAAATCTCAAGATAAGGATGAAAGGATCGAATCAAACTAAGTCAATAATTTTTCTAGATTCATCTTATCACTTTGTTAACTCATCTATAAAAGAAAATATATCCATGAAGCAAAATGAGAGAGAAGTGAACATAGGTAATTACTAACTCAGTTCCACCTTATGATAAGCTAACAATGGTAATGAGATTGACAGTGATTTTTGGTGATAGGAGGGTGTTACACAACATTTTGTCATTGTCCTTGTACTCCCTATTTCACGATCTTGGAGAACCTCTACAGTGAACCCTACATGCTTCCCCATCATGAAGAAATTCCCATTATGTCCCTCTTCATGAGCAGAACATTTCCCTTTTGCATCATTTCCCAAGAATCTTCCTTTTACCCCAGTTTACAAGACCGGTGCTAATGACCTGTTTCCTTCTCACACTGATTTGCAGAGATTAAAACTAGGACTAGCGCCGTACGACACTACTAAGACTTTTCTCAGTTGCATCGATCCTCTTTTGGCAAGTTTTTTAAATATGGAGTCGAGGCTTCCAGGTCTAGAAGCTTCATAACGGAAGTCTGGTAAATGGTTGGGCTAGATGGAGCTGAGGAAGTTAGTTTGGGCTCCTTTCCCCTATTAAGATTGAACAAACCCAAGAGATAAGGCCTTCTCCCATGAAGAGGAACCATCTCCCCTCCATCCAAGCTATATAAACTCCTCCTTTTACAAGCTAAACTAGTTTCACTCTTAGTATTTTTGGAGCTTGAATAACCAGCAAGATATTATAGCTTGTAGCTCTCTTGTTTATATTTGAGGGCGAAAATGTGTTTGGTTTGGTTTGAGACTAAAGGGAAGAAGTCTTAAAACTTCCATTGTTAGGGCTATCCATGAGATGATAGCAGAAGTGTGGGAATCTAGATACATCGGAGGAGACTAGCAACTTCAAGGCATTGGTTGTAATATCTTTCTGAACTTATATGAATACAATTATTGATTGATTTCCTACATTAAAGTGTTATCTTACATTTGATGGCTTAATGTTCCTTGACCTGTTAAGTAGGCTGAATGAAATTTGTATGCTATCAAGTTTGTTGTTGTTGTTTGTTTTCTTGTTTCAGGTATTCTAAGGAAGGAAACGAAAAGTAGTTGGAGTAAGGAAGTAGGATCATCACCAAGCGCAATAACGTTCTAAGAGGTAGGCCCTCTTATTTGATTCTAGCTTAAGGAAGTTTTCCATAGATTGTTTGTTTGTGGCTAGACCCGCTCTCTCGGGCTAGGGGAATTTTCTTTGTCCGCATCGAGAATTTACCTGCACCACAAATTGGTGATTCCCTGGGGAGCCAATCCTTCTGTTTGGTTGATTGTCATTTTATGGTTTTTTGTGAACTTTTCTAGTATCACCATTTCCATTTAGTTTTCTCTATTTTTCTTGGTTTACTGCTCTACGTCTGAAATTTACAGTGGCAAGTATGGTTTTAGCCTTTGAATTTTTATTTTTTTCCTTGAATCCTCGTTCAGCGCGTTTATTTTTCTAACAGTCACACCGATCAATAGGATTTTCTCTAAAATATTCACACCAACTCCCTTGTGGTGGTTGTTGTCAGTTAGGCAGTCGCACTGATTCCTATAAGTGAAGATCGGGGTTTCCCCTAGATCATAACTAGTGTGTCTTGTCCTCTTAATTTCTACCTCTTAGCTTATTTTACCTGTGTTCTCCCTGACTCAAAAGCTTCATTAGCTTGCTTTATGTGCTTGTTTGGTTTGCCTTTTATTTACTTGGTTTCTTGAGTCCTTGGATGGTTTGTGGCCCTAGGGCATCTAGGTTATCATCCATTTAGTTGTTTGTGTGCTCAACAAGTCAATTTGTTGGTTAAGTTGCTCCTTGCATTTCGTTTTTAGTCCTTTTGTTGCTTTGATTTCCATTTAACAAGTTTGAAAATTTTCATTTGTTGATTAAGCGTCTCTTTTCAGGCATAAACCACATTGCTCATATTGTTTTTGGTTGAGTCTTTGCATCATTAGTTTGGAAGGAAATACCTTTTGTGCTTTGCATTTGCTTGAGGTTGATTGTTTTGAAAATTTTTTATTCAAGTGTTTGTGAAAGATTTGTTTTATCATTTCATTGAAAAATACATAATTCTAGTTTGCTAAATCAATATATTACATTAGCTAGAATCATTGAAGACTAGAGTTGTATCGTCATTTGCATTGGAAAAGAAATGAATTATCTTTACTATTGAAAGGACTACTTGAAGTGCATTTGATAGGAAAGATAGGAATGGAAAAGAGTTTTTCATTATTTTGTTTTCAAAAAACAAAGTAGTGAGAAGGTCATTTTGCTTTCAATTTCTTGTTTGTTGCATTGATTGTGTTTTCTACTCTCATTAGTGTAAACAATTCATCGAATTGAAAGGGTCTTGTCTCATTTAGCTGCATATATGGGTTTTTCGAGTCACATCGATAAGGCCTAAAAATCGAGACATAATTTCAAGATAAAATTTAAAATGTATTCAATTAATCTAAGGCACATTTGAAACCCAACGATCACATTTAGAAGGTCTAGGCTAGAGACATGTTCTGGTGTCTTTAAACCTAGTGGTTGTTGTTCGCTTCAGCATTAGACAGCGCTAGTATGGACTTGTGCTCTCCGTACCTTCGCGTATATAAAGGGAGAACCCACTAGGTTGCAATCCTTTATCCATAGGAATCCAACTATGCCGCCTTGTAAATGTGATACACCAAACACAACATTCGGGAGATTGCCTACCCGTACTTCTCGGTTTGCCGGGAGGTATTCTGCAATTCACGGTTACCTGGTAATCCTTTTTGCCTAGATTATCCTGAGTAGTCATTTTGACCTTTTTTACTCCTTAAATGTAGAAGATCATCCGAGCACTTTTCTTTTCGAGCTCGTTTCAAACCTAAAGTGATAGAGTCACCTTTGTTTTTTTCTCGACTCTTAAAACATGAAAAAGCACCAGTTTGTTTTTGCATCTTAAAAAATTGTTTCCCATGATCATGTAACATTCCTGTTAGTATTTTTTAGACACATCATGTGTATATCTTTAAATACATTTTAAAAGCCTTGGAATCAATCTCTCTCTTCTTGTTAATTGAGACAAAGTCATTGTGGTTGAACCATCAGGTTCGTCTAGTTCCTCTCCCTCTCCTCTGTCTGAAAGATCACCTGAGGAGCCCTTTCCTGAATTGCTGCAGTCACTTGAGGAACAAGTTGTTGAACTTGGAATTTTCTAAGCATTCAACCTTCGTCATCTCATCCCCCCCCTCCCTTGGATACTGGGTCACTTTCTGACATTAGCCCAAAATCTTTAGATAATCCTATCCAAACTCCCGAGAGTCCGCTGACTTTTGAAGGTCAACTTGGAATGGTTGTTTATCCTCTAAATCCTTCGTTCGATCCTTTTGTGATATCATCTCAATGTCTGTACAGTGCGTACAATCAGCAGGGCATTCCTTTGGAATTATCCCCTCGAACATCTTCGGTCATCCGTCATCATTTGTTTCCACCCATGGAAGCAGAGGGCGAAATCCTAGTCTCCTCTCTAGGTCACTCAGAGGTTTCCACTCCACACACTATCGATGAGCAGGAATATCCTTTCCCTCCTAAAGGTTTCCCTTACACAGGAAGCATTTTGACCAGTGTTCATGCTAAGTTAACACATAATTACGTGACTTTAGATCAGTTGGTTTCAGGTATGCTTAGTGCCTCATCGCTATATCATAATCCTATCTGGTCGTCTTGCACCATACCTACCTTAGGTCTGTTCATTCAGAACCTGATCTCCCAGCCAATTGTGCATTCTGCAGTTACTTCAGTTCCGGTGCAACCTACCATTTTGAATCCTCTTGTTTCATCAGTCCAAGTAACTTGTCTGGTTCAACCAATGGTCTCAAGTCATGTCTCTATTAGTTCTTCGATCCCTCTAGTAAGTAGACAGGCTGTGCCACCGCCTAGGGAGAAAAGTTCGAATGTTTCTATGATGTCTGGCATAGGCAATGTGAGTGGCTCAAAAAATCACATGCTTGGGATGAACCAACCCTCTTTAGGTGCCATTCCAAACCTCGTTGGTCCTGCTGGATCGAGTAATTTCCAGTACCAACAACCGAACCTCGTTGGTCCATCTAGTTCAAGTAACGTCCAGTACCAACAGCCCAATGTCGCTTAGGTTCAATACCAACCTCCTTATGTTCCATATGGTTCACCAGCGATTGTTAATCCACCTTACGTCCCTCAACCTAGACCTTATGTTCAGCATGGTCTATCCTCCGCACCTAGTGGATATGGCCAGATACAGTTCACGAACTTTCAAGGTGTCATTCTAGGAATTGTTCAAGTACCCTTGTAACAACAAGGAAAACTCCTGCAGTAGCAAGGGCAATATTCGTTGCAGCAAGGGCGATCCATGCAGTAGTAAGGGAAGATAATTCCACAGCAAGGACAACCGCAACAATTGCAAGGGAAACCCT
The DNA here is from genome assembly GCA_000404065.3 of Pinus taeda. NCBI lineage: Eukaryota > Viridiplantae > Streptophyta > Pinopsida > Pinales > Pinaceae > Pinus > Pinus taeda. Next base: position 197,193 of record APFE031346514.1, read on the forward strand.
TGCAACCATTATAGCAAATGTACAGTCGCAAATGCAGTATGTTCAACAATACTCCCACCCTATTTCCTTGTAAGGTCAACCTCTACAGCCGCAGGGACAGCCTTTACAACTACAAGGCTAGCCCTTCCAGCAGCAAGGTCAACCCGGGCAGGAGAAACCCTTATACTCATATCAATAGGGTCAACCTTTGCAAGCGCAGGGTCAGGGTCAAGTCCTGCAGCAGCAGGCCCAAAATCCTTATGTCCAAGGGAAACAGGTTCATAATCCTTTTGTCCAAGGGCAACAGGTCCAAAATCCTAATGTCCAAGGGAAGTAAGTGAAAAATCCTTACGTGCAAGGGTAGCAGGTCCAAAACCCTTTTGTCTAGGGGCAACAGGTTCAAAACCCTTATGCTCAAGGGCATCAGGCACACAAAATCCATATGTCCAAGGTCAACAGGCTCAACAACCTTTTAACCCATATGTTGCTTCTTAACAGTATATGGCTAGACAATTTCAAGGCTTTCAAGTTCAGAATCCTCCCTACGGGAAAGGTAATCTACACTGGGGGCAAAATCAAATTCCATATGGACAAAACCCTCCACTATGGGGAAAAAATCCTTACCAGCAAGGATGGGTTCCGCTGGCTAGGTCCGTTTATCGGCTTCAAATTCCTTTCAATACCCAATTGTCGTTCTTGGCTACACTAGAGTTGCCATATGTGTCTAGGCTCATGAGTGACCTGGTTCTTCATTTTGCATATTGGCCTCCAGTTCCATCCAAGATCCCGAGCGATTTTCTGAAGTTTGAAGGAAAACTGAAAGAGGATCCACAAGCCCATGTGATGACATATCACCTCTGGTGCTCCTTGAATTCCTACGTTGATGATTCCATTTGTCTTCGAATTTTCCAACAAAACCTTACAAGTGTTGTAGCCAATTGCTATATCGAGCTGCCTCGAGATACCTATCATGACTTTAACACTCTTGGCATGACCTTTCTTACACATTTCCAGTTGCTAGTTTGCTATGAAATTGGCACCCATATGCTAACGTCGCTCAAGCAAGACACTGCGACCCACATCTCCAATCACATCCATGAATGGATATGTAAGCGTCGCTTGATTAAGTTTGAGATTGTTGATTAGTTGTTGACCGAGTTGTTCACCAAATCATTCGTCAACAAAATTGTTGAGGACATTGCTATGGGTGGATGCGTCACTGAGGAACAAGCCATCGCACATGCCTAGTATCTAGACCTCGTCTATTTACAATTTGGCACATTATATGATATGTTACCAGATGCGCCCAAACCATCATCTGATCTAGTGACATCTAATTCTCCACCTACACCTCCTGTTGATGGAGTAATTGGTTCAGTGACTCAGACCCTCGCAAAATCTTCTTCCAAACAAAAGTTGTTGGGAGTGGGATCCCCCCAAGGCACGTTTTGGGGCTTAAAGCCCAAGTTTTGACTAAGTCCATTATAAAGATTCCATGATTTGTGGGCATGGAGCGTGAAGTTGTAATAGAGTCATAAGGTTGTTGGCCCTCATATTTGTAATGTAATGTCAGTTTGAGAGATCTACCCATGGTCCACGGACCATGGGATTGTATAAATAAAGCGAGGCTCTAAGTGTAAAGATATGGAAGGAAGAAGGATTGAAGGAAATTAATCCATGAAGCATTGAGTCAAAGTGTAGATTCATGTCTTTGGATCGTAGAGTAGGAGAAGGCTCTGCAGTTGAGTGCGTAGAGGCCTAGTAGTCCACAGTTGAGTGCGTGGACCCCTCTAGCTGAGTGCACAGGGTAGGTTGAGTCTATAACCTTTGGAAGCATTAATAAAGAGAAGTGTTACCATATTTCTATGTATCTTTTCCTGTTTTATGCATTGAAGTATATTGGGTATGAATTGCAAGTGTACTATTTATTTATTGTGCGAACTTATATGAATGTGTTGAATAAGTAAATCTAATAGAAGGTATCTATTTACGTGAAGATAACTAATTGTTATAAGAAGATAAGTAATATCCATGGTGTGACTTTGGGAAATAGTACAGATCGTAACTCGAGCAGTGGAAAATCCCCATAGCCCCTAGTTAGGGCTGCACGAAGGCGAATATAATAGGGCACGAAGGCCTTGCAGGCTAGGGAAGGGCGCAAAGTAACCTGCACGAAAGTATTCACAGTTGGACTAAATCAACCATTCAGACATCTTAAGGGTGCAGAAACCTAGTTCCAACATCCCCCCATACTGTTTCGAGTGAGACCTCAATTCGCGCTCCGCGGACTATTGCCGAAAGGGCCAATAGTACAGGTATTTGTTTGGCTAATTAACTCCAAACCTGGTTCAGGACCCAACAAGCCAAAAAATGGTTCCATTGCCGAGAATGGAATCTGCATAGAGATTTCGGTTGTCGTATCATTGGAATTCAAATAAGAAAGAAATTGAAGGTTGGTTTGATAGGAGAATTCATGAGTTCACGGCGCAGGAGAACAAGAATCCATGACTATCAAAAGAAGAGTGGTTAGACTACTACCTGTACATAGAGATCCATGAATTTTTCTTCGCATCTTTCCCTACTGAGTTGTATGAGTGGATCACAAAGTTAGCAGATAACGAAGGAAGGTGCAAGCTCGATATTCCTATTGTGTGGACCCCAGAGTTGGTGTGTAGATTGGAAGCATCAGAGGATAAGATCACGCCCATGTTGATCACTGGCTCGATCAAATTATAGGAGGATTCATTACTGAGTTCACGGTAGATACTTTAGTCAGCTATAGCGAGGTAGAGTGACGCTTCCTCAAAGGGCCGCGAGGTAGAGCGACGCTTCTCTGAACACTTGGATTAAATTACTACTGTGTGAAAAGTGGATTATGTGAATACATTGATGTTCGAGGTTACGCGAAGTGGGAGAATTTATAGAAACAAAGGTAATGCAGAACTAGAAACTAAGCCCTTGATTTTACCTCCACGAGGGGATGAGGAGGAGCTTGCGAAGGTCTCAACAAGAAGTGCGATCAATTTGATAAGGTAGAGGATTCCACACATACCACCCCCACCCACACCACCACTAGTTTCACCACCTTCACCCCCATCTTCGTCCGCACCACCTCCATCCCCATCTTCGTCCGCACCACCTCCACCACCACTGCGAAGCAATATGGCAAGCGCGATAAAGTTTTTGGTGTTCAAGGGAGTAGGAAATGAAGATCCAGACTAGTTTTGGTTTGTGATAAAAGCTGTATGGGAAGTGTAGGGAGTTACAGATGATAATATAAAGAAAGTGACATTGTTCAGTGCTCTGCAAGATCGCGCGCTGACTTTGTATATTAAGCATTCTAATGACAATCCAAATGTAGGGATCGCGGATATCCAAATTACGCTGAACGAAGAATTTAGCAGGCTGAAGTCAGAGGTGCAGTCGATCATTGGGTTCAAGGAGATCATGATTCTACCAGGCGAGACCCCATAGGAATTATATTAGAGACTGAAGTGCACAATTTGTGAAGCTAATATGACTTTGACGGATGGACAACACTGCAAATGGTTTGTAGCATTGCTAACACCGCATTTAAGGAACACGCTACCACAACAAAAGTTAATGACTCAGACAGAGGTCTTGGAGAGCGCAATGAGGCTGCATGAGACCTTGATATAGGATCCTAACCTATTAGTTCAGTATATCCATGCAAAGTTTAGAAACTTATGCCTCGAGATGCAGAGTCTGAAACAAGACATGACAACTCGCTCGGAAGTGTGCGAAGAGGTATGGTGTGTTAAATGTAAGGGTCAAGGTCATGACAAGGACCACTGCACACTGTTTATGAATCACCTCGCGAGAGGAGGACCAATGTTTTTAAGACCAAAGGCATAAGAAGGACCTAGTGCGACGCCTACTTTGTGGTACACGATTTGTCAAATAGGAGGAAAGTGTGCTACAGACAACTGCCATTTGTTGCAGAAGTACATGCATAATTCACAACAGTTGTTCTGTAATTTTTGTAGATTGGTTGGACATGATGAGTACACCTGTAGAAGCTATGAGATGATGATGGATATGAATCCCACCTATAGAGTTCAAGCTGAAACGCGACCCCTTGACCAGAATGTAGGAGTGGCGCGAATCGAATTTTAGGGGTCCAGACGAGGCTAAGGTGTGGGGGGGGGACGTGGAAGAGGTTGCAGACAGCTGATATGTTACAATTTCAGGGGGACATGACATTATGCTCATGATTGTACAAATCCTATGCGACCATCATGTCTATAATATACCTTATTTTATCATGAGACAGAGGATCGTCCCACACTGATAGTGAGGTTGCGCGACAAAGGAGCGCTCCAACCTCCCCCGACTCAAAACCTGCAAATGATGAGGTCTAAGCTGTGCAAGGAAGACCCTAACATGAACATTGTGCTCCAAAGAGGAATTATGATAGAGGATGATAAAGGCGAGCAGCTAGAAGATAGTACTTGGGTTTGCAAGGCTCCGACGAAAGAACCATACTTTGATTTGGAGCACACAAAGGAAACCTTCATGGAAGCTAGGAAGAGCTTCGCTGATGCCTCCACTTTAGGAAGCAAAGACAGACTGGAGCCAGAAATGGACCCATTAATGCTCACGACATTCCTAGAAACATGCATGAAGCTACTACGCGATAGCAAGGCTATAAATGGATTGCAAGAACTCATAAATAGATGCATTGGGACCGCACCATGAGAACCACGTGTAGTCTAGAAGATTGGAAAGCATGCGACGAGGTCAAGAAGAGAAATGAGATTGACCTTGCAGATTGAAGAATATGAGATGGACCAAGTGATTCTGGATTTAGGATTGGACGTGAATGTTCTGCTGAAGTAGACATGGGAGCACATGGGAAGGCCTATGCTACAATGGTCTCCTATCCAACTATGAATGGCGAACCAGAAAAAGATCATACCTATGGGGAGATTTTAGGGAATCACCATGGATATTGAAGGAGCAGACTTTGAAGTGATAGAGATTGTTGATGGCAGAAATCCCTACCCCACGCTATTAGGAATATATTGGGCCACTGACATGAACGGGGTGATAAATCTGAAGAAGTGCAAGATGATTTTTGAGAAAAAAATATTTGCATGTAGTAGTACCTTTGGACCCTGTAGAAGGATCACGCTACATGGAGCCAGTGCGCGACTATGAAAGCGATGGTGACTTAGACTAAATCTACAAGATAACTGCGTGAGAGCAAGACTAGGTAAATCCCACCGCGGATGGACGAATCTCATGGGAGCATGAAAGCTCCTATACATAGGATTCCGATGAGGAAATAGAGCGATGGCAGAACCGATTGCACAAGGTGACCACGCTAAATAGTGATATGATGAAAAGATCATTGTGTTGTGTATAGACAGAAGTGAGGGATCTACCTACTTATGATGGGTTAAGCGAGGTAGATTATTTCCTGAATAGATTTGAAAGAGATGTGCCAGAACAACAACATTTCAAGGCTTTGAAATGGGTACTACGCACTACACCCGCGAGGTGGTGGGGTACGCACCAAGGAAGCTTTGAGGACTGGCACGAATGCAAGAGAATGATGCGCATACATTTTGGGAAGCCCCAGATGTATCTAACAGATAAGTATGATGGACGAGATGATCCGCACACGCACCTTGCCCAGTGGACAAAGGTCTATGGGGAAGAGCCATAACCTGAGTGGGTGCACCTGTTTTGTCATACCCTAGATGTTATACCCATGAATTGGTATATAGAGACAGGGCTCTGCAATGGGACAAGTGAATGGGATATCTTGCGTGAAGGGTTCTTGTTAACCTTCACGTTTGAGGATTGTTGGTGGGACACTGTTGATGATGTGTTACAAGCAGTAAAAGCAGCTATCTTTAAGATACCCCAGGAGCCAATAGAATTTATTTAGCCTAAATGGGCTACTCAACTGAGCTATGCATTGGAGTGTTATAATGTAAATACTGAAGAAGATGATGAGGATCCACGAAAAGTTAACATTCTAGAAACTGAAGGCCATTGCGAGGTTCAAGGACCACTAATTGAAGCCCCTGACATAACTGTGTCGGTAAAGACAAAGCAGGTGAGCATTGGTATGAAAGTCGAACCTAAGTATGCAACGCTTGGCGACTACTGGGATGACAGGACCATGGATAAGGTCGCTGAGTTACTCCGTGAGTACCAAGACCTATTCCCGACCAAGATCATGGACTTAAAAGGAATCATCAGAGATTTAGGAATGATGTGGATCACATTAAAGCCCGATGCAAAGCCAGTTAGGTAGAAGCCTTACCGCTTGAATCTGAAATACAAGGAGAAGGTCCGCGCAAAACTAGACAAGATGCTCACAGCTGGAATCATTGAGCCGGTGGAAGAATCCGATTGCGTAAGCCCTATGGTGGTGTAGGAAAAGAAGAAGAAGGGAGAAATAAGAATATGCGGGGACCTCATAAAATTGAATGGCGTGTGTGTGCACGGCCCATTCCCAAATCTGTTCACAGATGAAGTATTGGAAAATGTCAGTGGGCAAGAAGCATATTCTTTCACTAACGAATTTTGAGGGTACCGCCAGATCAAAACCGCGCCAGAAGATAGGAGTAAGACAACCTTCGCGACTGAGTAGGGCTACTTTCAATACATTGTTATGCCATTTGGATTGAAGAACACGTTGACCATCTTTTCGCACATAGTTTTTGCAGCATTCAAAGAATATATCCACAAGTTCAAGGAGGTTTAGGTAGATGATTGGACTATATTTGGACTGGTTAAGCACCATGTAGTAAGCTTACGCCTGATGCTGGATACCTACTAAAGACACCAAATCACGTTAAACCTCAAGAATTGTACGTTCCTCATTCCTTTTTGGAACCTGTTGGGACCTGTGGTTTGCAGACAGGGACTGATGGTAGACCCCGTGAAAATTGTGGTGATTCTGAATTTGGAAGCGTCGCGAAGTGTGAAACAACTATGTGCTACCCTGGGACATACGGGGTATTACAGGAAGTTCATCAAAAGCTATGCCTAGATCACCATGCCGATGGAGAAGCTGTTGAAAAAATATGTCATGGTCTGCTAGAACGATGACTGCAAGAAAAGCCTGGATGTACTAAAAGAAAAAATGGCCTCTGCACTGATTTTGGTCTTCCCAAAATGGGATGAGGAGTTTCATGTCCATGTTGACGCGCCATGTATAGCACTGGGAGTGGTACTAACACAGGTGAGTGGAGAGGGCTTGGGTCACCCTATCACGTTCACGAGTTGCAGGTTGTCTAAAGAAGAAAATAACTATTCCACAACTAAACATGAGGGATTGGCTATGGTGTACGCTCCAAAAATATCGGTACTATTTGCTAGTGGGACACTTCAAGATGTATATTGATCATTCCAAACTGAAATACTTGGTCAACAAGCTTGTGTTGGGGGGGCGCATATGCAGGTGGCTTTTATTGTTCCAAGAATATGATTTTGAGGTCGTTGTGAAGCCTAGGCGCCTGAACACAGGACCAGATCACCTATCGTGCATTGAGATAGGAGAGGAACCTAGTAGTCTGGAGAAAGGATTACCTAATGCACAACCCTTTGTTGTGTGCGTAGCGGATGGACACTCTGAAGACATAATCCACTTTCTCATGACTAGAATTGCAACAAAAGACTACTCCGTCTAGTAGGAGAAGGAACTGGTGGTGCACGCGGCAGATTTTTCTGTCATCACGTGACACCTATATAAGATGGGAAATGACGAGGTACTGCAAAGGTATGTACCTGAACTTAAATGAAGTCATATCCTCACAGACACACATTAGGGTGCTACGAGAGGACATTATGCAGGGCGATCGACAACAAAAAAGATTCTCCATGCAGGTTTGTGGTGGCCAACCCTTCATCAGGATTCAAAAGCACATTGCAAGGCCTGTGATGTATGTCAAATAATAGGTAAACCATCACGAAGGGACAAGATGCCTTTGAATCTACAAATGATGCTGCAGCCCTTTCAAAAGTGGGCGGTTGACTTTGTAGGACCTATCAAACCTCAGGCAAAGATGGGCACGAGATACATTATCACTATGATAGAGTACCTGACTCGTTGGGCAGAAGCGTAGCTGGTAAAAGATTACACAGCTGCCACAGTTGCGAATATTTTGTTTGATCACATATTGACACGATTTGGATGTCTAATGATCTTGATGAGCGATCACGGTACACATTTCCTGAATGAAACAATCAACGCGCTAACATAAGAGTTTCAGGTGTATCATCAGAAAAGCACACTGTATCACCCATAAGCCAATGGGATAGTAGAAGCATTTCACAAAATACTGGAGACTGCGCTGACCAAAGTATGCAACAGGCAGTGAAGTGATTGGGAATTGTGCATACCTGCAGTATTATGGGCTTACAGGACAACCTGCAAGAAACTAATGGGACAGACACCTTTTCGGTTGGCCTATGGAGTGGAAGCCGCAATGCCAATGGAGTATATTGTGCCTAGTCTGTGCATAGCAGCACTCACAGGTAGGACAAACCGTGGAGCCCTGGAGGAAAGGCTCGCACAGTTGGAGGAACTCGAACAAGAACGGTTTTTGGCTAGATTCCATCAGCAGGTACAAAAGAAGCGTGAAAAATCCTGGCACAATCGACATATTAAGTTGCGCACCTTCAAGGTAAACGATCTAGTGTTACTATTGATAAATTCCTGCGAAATTTCATAACGGATTAGCTAGGACCGTATGTTGTTAAGGAGGTCAATGATGGAGGAACGGTGCAGATGCTAAAGCTAAATGGATAACCTTTCCCAAGCAAAGTGAATGGTAGTCGATTGAAGCCATACACGGGAGGCCAGGCTATCTGACTAGCCAATAGAAGCACAGTCTTCGTGCTCCAGGTAGCTGAAAGAAGGTGTAGGATTATAAGAATATGTAGGGGATGAAGGAACAGATACAGGGGAGAAGTTCTGACACTGCGGTCTCGAAACAACGCGTACAAGAGATATAGCAGGCAGCCGCTCAGTGAGTTGCTGACCTTACAATTATCCAAGCAAAGTTAGGAGGTCTCCATGCGAAGATCTCCACACTAACAGAGTGACTCAAGGGTGAGTCACGACATTTGTGTTGGGGTCCTGTTGGGCATGGGATCCCCCCAAGGAAAATTTTGGGGCTTAAAGCCCAAGCTTTGACTAATTCCATTATAAAGACTCCGCGATTTGTGGGCGCAGAGCACGAAGTTGTAATAGAGTCATAGGGTTGTCGGCCCTCATATTTGTAATGTAATGTTAGTTTGAGAGATCTACCCATGGTCCGCGGACCATGGGATTGTATAAATAGAGCAAGGCTCTAAGTGTAAAGATATGGAAGGAAGAAGAATCGAAGGAAATCAATCCATGAAGCATTCAGTCAAAGTGTAAAGTCGTGTCTTTGGGTCATAGAGTAGGAGAAGGCTCTGCAGTTGAGTGCACAGAGGCCTAGTTGTCCGCAGCTGAGTGCACGGACCCCTTCAGCTGAGTGCGTAGGGCAGGTTGAGTCTGTAACCGTTGGAAGCATTAATAAAGAGAAGCGTTACCATATTTCTGTGTATCTTTTCCTGTTTTATGCATTGAAGTATATTGGGTATGAATTGCAAGTTTACTATTTATTTACTGCACGAACTTATATGAATGTGTTGAATAAGTAAATCTAATAGAAGGTATCTGTTTACGCGAAGATAACTAATTGTTATAAGAAGATAAGTAAGATCCATGATGTGATTTTGGGAAATAGTGCAGATCACTGCTCTAGTAGCACGAAAGCCCCACAACCCCTAGTTAGGGCTACGCAAAGGCGAATATAATAGGGCACAAAGGCCTCACAGGCTAGGGAATGGTGCAAAGTAACCTACTCAAAAGTATTTATAGTTGGACTAAATTAACCCCTCAGACATCTCAAGGGTGCGGAAACCTGGTTCCAACATCCCCCCATACTGGTTCGGGTGAGACCTCAGTTCATGGGTCAGGCCCCAACAAGCCAACAGAAGTTGGTCTCCAACACTACTTCCAGTGATTCCTCTCGCAATTCACCAGGCCTTGGTAAAATCTCATGGGTTCATGCTGTCCAATATACCGCAACGAACAAATCCTCTAAAGGTAAGAAGAAAGGCAAAGGAAAAGGTAAATCCAATGCCCCAAAACATGGTCCTCCTAAGTCATCTACTAGTGATGCTTCTCAACGAAAGCCCAAATATCCATGCCTCATCTATGAGGAGGATCATTATACTAAGGATTGTCCTAGACGATCTGAAGTTAGTCGTTTGCTCAAAGGGACCCCAACTATCCTAAAAGAGACCTTTCCATCCCAGCAGAACCAAATGGTAGACCAACCTCAGTCGTCCGCTTCCTCAGGTTCAGAAATGTTCATGATGAATAAACTGATTAACGTGGCTACCAGGTCAAAATATTATTAAACTCCTACCCTGAAAATAAGGAAATAGAAAGAAGGTACCACTTCTTCTTTTACCCCGTCCAATCTCGGTCCTCTCCATATAGAGTGACGTAATCTTGATTCCACCATTCGACCACCTTCTCGAGGTGTGCTACGAAAGTCCTCCTACAATCAAAATTCTTGAGCCACTCAACATTATAACATTGTTGAAGATTTGGATCAAGCGCTATCAGCTATGTCTGCTCTCAAGGTCCTTCAAATATGTCCTTCTAAGCGGAAATCATTACTGTCAGCTATTGGGGGTATTGAGCCAACTGGCTCTAATCTCATCTATTTTGATCTGGAAAACCACATTCCACGTTTACATAATCAGATTTCCTTTCTCATTCAGGTGATCATAAATGAGAAAACCATTCATAGGACCATCATCAATGAAGGTTCTTCTACCTGCATCATGTCTGTTGCTTGTTGGAAGGAAATTGGTTCTCCTACAATGAACCAGTCCCCTAACACTTTGGAAGCTTTTGACGGATGTGATTCACAACCATTTAGTGTCCTTCCTAACCTTGCCATTACTTTGTAGGGTAAGATAGTACACATCGAAGTAGATATCATTGATGCTAATATTAATTATAATATACTCGGACGAATTTGGACTCATGCCATGCATGCTGCAGCCTCCTCCCTTTTCCGCGTGATTCATTTTCCCCATCAAGGGAAGATAGTCATAGTCGACCAACTATCCTTATTTTCCTCTTCCTCCTTAGATGGAAATGTTCCTTATGTAAATCACATCAGTGCTCTCTATGAGAGTGTGGGGGCAGGACTCTTTAAAGATCCTACCTTGATGGGTATTTTTCTGCTCCCACCTCCTCATGTTGCCTCTGTCAACATGATATCGGTCAAGTTTGATCCTTGGGTCATTCTCTCACCAGATCTTGTTGATACATGGGGCGAGGTTATGGCGTTAAGTCCTACCGAAATTAAATACGTGGAGATTGTTTTAGCCTCAACTTCAGTTTCCTCCAATCATCCTATTTTAATAACATCTCTCGATGCGTATTCTCAATCCCCGTGGCTTGGTTCTTCGGACTCCCCTAATCCCTTAGTCAAGACTTTTCTTTCTAATGAGAGTATCATGGAAGCTATGTCTCTGGAGGAAGTACCTTGGAATGACACTCATAGTCATTCCTCATTTTTGCCTGGCCCGACGGTCATGTCTACTTGTCTTGAGAAGTTCTCTTCTCAGTTCCCGACCCTACCACTTTAGACGCTGATCATGATTCATGAAGTTTGGTCAGAAGGGAACATGGGTAACATTACCCAAAAGATGCCAATTGATATTTCTATCAAGCCTGGTGTCGTTGAAAATGTCCATATCAAGGTAACTTGTTCTCTAGATGAGATCAAGCTCTATACTCATGTGTTCCAAGAGTTCCGGGATGTTTTTGCATGGTCATATGAAGAAATGCCCAACATTGACCCAAGTATAGTTGAGCATAAAATTTCAACTTACCCTCATGCGAAGCCCGTTTGCTAACGACTTCATCCAGTGCACCCTAGAAAAGCAATCACCATCAAGGGTGAAGTGGAAAAACTTCTTAAAGCTGGATTTATTTATCCAATCCCTCTTATAGATTGGGTGTCAAATATTGTACCGATGAGAAAGAAACAAGGCACTATTCACATTTGTGTCGGTTACCGTGATCTTAATCGTGCCTATCCAAAGGATAATTACCCCACTCCCTTCATTGACCATATCATTGATGAATGTACTGGGAGTGAATTATTTTCCTTTATGGACAGTTTTTCTAGTTACAACCAGATAAATATTGCGCCGGCTGATCAAGATAAGACAACCTTTATCTGTCCGTGGGGGACCTTTGCATATAAAGGTCTCCCTTTTGGCCTTAAGAATGTTAGGGATACATTTCAGAGAGTGATGTCTTATGCGTTCCATGGCATTCGAAACATCATTCAACCTTACTTGGATGATCTCCCCGCTCATTCTTGTAAGCACCATGATCATCCTAATAATCTTCGGAAAAATTTTCTTCGCTGTAGACACTACAACATTTGGCTGAATCTGCATAAATGTGTCGTCTACGTCGAATCTGAACAACTCCTAAAATTTATCATTTCGAAAGAAGGCATTTTCCTTGATCATCTTAAAGTCGAGGCCATTGTTAGTTTACCCCCTCCATCTTCATTGTATCAACTACAGAGTCTGCAGGGAAAAGCAAATTTCCTCCATTGTTTCATACTAAACTATGTTGAGCTAGCTTCAGTGTTCACCTGGTTTCTCAAGCAAGGAACCCCATTTGTTTGGGATGAGGCTACCCAAGAGTCTTTCGAAGACCTAAACGTTGTCCTCATAAATGCTCCTTTGTTGCACCCTCTGAACTATCATCGGGATTACTTCCTTTATCTAGTTGCAGCCTCTAGTACCATCGCTATGGTGATGGTACAAGACAATGACAAAGGTAATGAACATGTTATTTACTACCTCAATCACAATCTCCTTGACATTGAGATGTGTTATGCTCACATCAAGAAATTGGATTTGGCTGCCATACAAGTTGTTCAGCGCTTTCGACATTACATTCTCCTCCGCACTACCACTGTGATTTCCGAATGCAACCCCATGACCTACATCCTGACTTGTTAGTTGCTGAGGGGAAAGTATTCTAAGTGGATTGTCATCCTCCAAGAATTTGATTTGGTGTTCGCTACTGCCAAATATAAGAAATCACTGGTCTTCGCTGAGTTGTTTTTCTCCCTTCCCTCTGCTTCTCTTCTTGCTGGTGTTGATGAGCAGCTCCCGGAAAATACCCTTTTCCTAATTAGCACTCTTGACCTCTGGTATGGTGATATCTTAATGTATCTCCAGACATCCACCCTCTAGTCTACGTTGACCAAGGATGATCACCAATGCATTCGGCATTAATCCAAACCTTGCCGTATCATTGTAGATACTTTATACCAAGTCAGTGTCGATTCAATTCTTTTCCGATGTCTAACTCTCAAGGAGGCTGAGAGAGTATTGAATGACTTCCATTCTGGTGCATGTGGTGGTCATCTATCTAGAGAAAAAATACTTCGCGTTGGTTATTTATGGCCCTCCATCTTCAAGGATTGCATCCTTGCTGTTCGCAAATGCCATGAGTGCCAAATTTATCAACGAAAAATGCGTGCCCCACCCGCTCACCTACTCCCCATTATTACCGTTGGTCCTTTCGCCAAATGGTGCATCGAATCTATAACATGTAACCCTGATTTGGCTAGGGGGCATGGTCATATTATCATTGTTGTGAATTACTTCACCAAATGGGCCGAAGCGATGCCTACATACTCTGCAGATGATAAAATGATGACCCACTTTCTATTCAATCACGTTATTTCCAGGTTTGCGGTGCCTCAAACCATTGTCACTGACCATGGCTCCCATTTTTTAGATTACATGATGGTTGAGCTAACTTCCATGTTAGCCTTGCACCACAATGGCTTAATCCTGTATTACCCTCAGGCTAATGACAAAGTTGAAGTTGTGAACAAAATCTTGGTTACAGTGCTTCAAAGCACCATTGGGATGCACAAGTCAAATTGGAATCTCATGCTCTTTTTCAACTCTATGGGCTTACCAAAACTTGATCAAGGATGCAACTGGATTCACACCGTTCCAAATAGATTATGGTCTAGAAGCAACTTTACTGATTGAGTCCAAATTCCCTCACTCAAGCTGGTTGTCACACTTCTCCCTGAAACCTCACCTCAAGAAGCGCCTGTTGTATTTATAATGACTGGATGAGACTCACTGTCTTGTTGCTTTAGTCATTGAAGCACAGAAAAAGTGGGTCAAGTCCCATTTCGATCAGTTGGTCTCCCCTCATGCTTTTTCTGAGGGTGATTTAGTTTTATTGTATGATCAAGCTAATGATAACCTAGGGGCAGGGAAGTTCAAACCCATGTGGCATGGACCCTACATTGTTAAATGTGTGTTACAGAAAGGGGCCTATGAGCTGATTGATTATGAGGGAAATCCCTTAGACAAGCCCCATAATGGGCTTTATCTCAAAAAGTATTATGCCTAGGTAATATTGCATGGTTACTTTTGTACAATAGTGTGTTATTTGTTTTTGTGTAGTGTGGTTTGGCGTGTTGTTTTTCAAGCAACTTTCCTACTTATTATGTTTTTACCTGCTTTGCAAATTTCTGTGTCTCCTCACATTGGTTTCGCTGATGGTGCTTGTCGTAGTACCCAGAATATATCATCCGCGGCATGGGCCATTTATGACCCCCATGGTGAGTTTATTGATCTTGTTAGAAGCTACTACTCTTGACATCCAGGAATTGGTTCTCAACCTTGATTCACAACTTGTTGTTCTTCAACGCAATGGGCAATATTCCATGAAAAACCCTCAAATATTGAGAATGTATTTGTGTATTCGTCTATTGGAAAGAAATTTTGATTACATTACATATCATATTCCTAGTCATATGAATACATTAACAAATGCATTAGCTAATTATGTGTTGGATAGACATTTGCGAAACATGTAAAAAAACAAAACAAAACATTTGTACCATAGTAAGCAAGGAAATATAGCATATATATATATATATATATATAATATATATATATATTATATATATGTCGATAATGTTTGAGTTTCATACATCAAAACCCCAACAAATAATATATGTGTTCAAATACATCTATGCCTCGGAGGCCTAAAAAATGTAAAATGTTAATCATGTGGACTACTCAACATTGTTCTCATGATAGCACGTAATTCCTCAAACTACATGAGTGAATAGTTGGCAAATCCGGTTTGATACCCCCATTGTGTGCCTCTGATACTCGTGTGGGATGTCACCCACCTGGGCATACTCTGGGATACCTCTAGTCAATCCCTCAAGGTTCTGCATGATTTCCTCCTCGTTATCGCTTTCTTCCTGATAAGGAGAGATATCAAACTACGGAGCAATGCACCTGGCAATTGGGGACATCCCGACAAGACGCTCTGGTCCCACATTTGCATTTACAAAATTGAAATGTCATGAATGCATGTATTTCGAAAACAATAAAAAAAACAAAATTTGAAATTATTTTTACCTCCATCGTCATAATCTTCTCCCTCTGGGAGTGACATATCTGGATCGCCACAGAAGTCGGTACCACTATAAGGCCAATCCTCTACTATGATCATCTGCCTCCGTAGCCACAAAAAGAAGGCAGGCTTATATGACATATGTTGGCCCCTGGTGATTCTAGGCATTAGTGCACTCCAATGGACCATCCGTGGGTCTTGTTGCAATGGTGGATTCACCTCAGCAAACTAGTGGTGAAATAGTGGGATGCGCTCGAAAAAGAATGTCACTAGAATGAAACCATATCTGAGCTACTTTAGGTTTCCTACCTTGGCTTTGGACAGCTGGCGCTTCATGTTTACCTTCATGGCTTTCACCTAGTTGAAGATTGTTGGCATTATGATTATGGTATGGCTCTATGATACAAGTGTTGTACTTTATGGAAACTCACTCAAGTATTCAGGGGCTCTCAAAATGATGGAATTTAAGAGGCTCGCAGGAGAATTGTTCAAAAGGTGCGGACCTGCAGGTTACCCATACAGGAGGTGCGTTCGGACCCGCAGGTTACCAGTTCAGAAGGTGCGGACCCCAGTGCACACACTTCAAGGTAGTGAAGCGCACTCACGTGGGGTTTTCTTATGTTTGGCTCATGGTATTTAGCCCGCCTTTTCTGATGCTATGGTTTTGGTCCGTGCTATAGGATCTATTTTAGCCCCGGTTTGGATCCCTTATATTCGTTATTGATGGTTTTGTCCCATGGTGGGAATAAGGGCTTCATTATAAATAGGGAAGGAGATCACTTGGCTTAAGCATCTTTGCGAATTGAATATCTTAAGATCTGAAATATTGGGTTATTTTTCAAAAGCTTGATCTATATAAAGTGAAGTTGAAAGCGAATCTATGAAGGGTGATCTCTCGAGTGCATGATCAGATCTGAGCATCTGACTATCGGTGGTACTCTAGGGAACTGCCATTTTTGCCCTAATCAGAGGTACACAGGTGATTAACAGTGCAAGTACGTGGGTACGCAGAGGAGAAGAAGGAGGAGTGCGTGGGTATGCAGAGAAGAAGAAGGAGAAGTACGTGGGTACGCAGAGAAGCAGAAGGTGCAGTGCGTGGGTACGCAGCACGGCAGAGGCTCAGGTGCGTAGGCACAGGGAAAGTATGTGGCGCTTCAGAAGCCGCAGGTGCGTAGGTACGCAGCGCAATAGCATCTGTGGGTGCGTGGCTACAGTAGCAGTACGTGGCGCGATAGTATCTATGGGTGTGTGTGTGCAGTAACAGTATGCAGCGTGATTGAAGAAACAGTGCGTGGGTACGCGGTGAGGCAGAAGGTTCTCTACGGGCCTACGCAGGGAAGTAGAAGGTGAAGTGCGTACGTACACAGACCAGAGAAAGAAAATCTGCGTATCTGTCTTAAGATCTTTTGGTGGCTGAATTTTTTCTGTTGATAAGATGTTCCGGGTTTAGTTTACTGTTACTGTTGATCTGGTTACTACAGTTGACTGGGTGATTTACTTGTACTTGATGATCTCTTGATGTTTATGGATCCAGTAAGAAAATTTATGAAAAGTGGTCCTTGAGAGAAAAGAAGTAGGGGGTTGTAGCTCCCTTCTAGGAGAGACTGAAAAATGAAAGAGAATTGTAGCTCTCTGCAGGTTGCAGCCTGCGTACTGGTAAAGGACTGCACCAGTACAAAACCTTTGTAAAAGGAGTTTCTAATTTGAAAGAAGATAGAGACATATTGCAGCAGGTGGTTTTCACCCACATTGGGTTTCCACCTTACATCTGGTGTTCTTTGGTGTGACTATCTATTTTCTTTGTTCATGCTCATTATATTATGGTACTGACATGCAAAAATAATTCAAAGTGTAATTAAGGAAGATTTATTAAAAGAACTTGATAATACTGAT